>JANAVB010037206.1:0-65632 GCA_029216955.1 Iris pallida | reverse complement strand
ACGACTACAGCTACTAAGGCAGCTGACTCAGAGAGGCTCCCACCTCCCTTTTGAGTAGGACTCAGGACTTTTCTGAGCAATGACTTTGCATCAGCGAAAAACTTTCATGGAGCCGATAGTGGATGAAACCCGTCGTGATACCCGGAATTGGTCTTGCGGTGGCCAAAGGCATGGCTCAGAATCCGTATCAAAACAAGCCCTAGACACCATATTCACCACCGAACCTTCAAGAACCATTGCAACATCTTCAAAACCATCAAGAAAGGGTTAGAACTGATGACAATCAAGTGTCTTTTAGACCAATCCTATGGCTGGGCTGATTTCGGCTTGACCAAGTTAGATGGTTTAGATAAGAGTAGGTTTTATGGAATTGGTTTTAAGAATATGACCTGACTAAAGTAATTTGATTGGGCTCAGTCATGCACAAAATATCGAATATAAACTATTGAAAGGAATATTCTAAAGAATATTAATATATCTCTAAATAAATACTTCAAAAATTATAAAATTTTAAACTAATTGAGATTTTGAAAACAAGGGGTTACATATCTACCCACCTTAGAAAAATTTTGTCCTCGAAATTTAAGAGATGACATAATTTGGCACGATAATCAAGTAAAATAATTTAAAATAATTTGGCACGATTAAACATGCTCAAGAATCAAAATTTAATCTCAGCCAATAGGATCAAAACCATGCAGGTATGAAAATAATCGTATAAACACGATCATGATAAAATTGTTTGATACGACCAAGATTTAGGTACGATCAAATAGTCACGATAGATAAAATCATCTAGTCATAATCAATATCATCTATGCACGATAGAATCAAAGTTAGATACATGATCAAGAATTGAAATTTGGGCACGATCAAATTGCCTAAGCATTAGTAAATATAGAAATAATGTTTCAAAATCAAGAATGGCGTAAATTGCATTATCCGAAATCAAATTTAGGCACGAGCAGAAATCAAACCCTAGGATAGGATAGAAGAATAATTAAATCGTTTAAGCACGATTAAGTCAAAATCATGATCAATTCAAAAATCAATTAGGCACGATGAATATAGTTACGAAAAATTGCCTAAGTACAATCAGCTATAAAATGAGGTGATGAAGACAGTAATTTGGAAATAACGCCATTTGGTATACAGGAATTGAATCAGATTATAGGATAGAATCGAATGAATGATCAAAATTAAATGGTTTAGGCATGATTGAATTAAAATCCAATAATTTAGGAGTAAATGCCAGATTATACATACAAGATTATGATCAAAATTCTGAGGCATGATTAGAGGTCAAGTTACGACCAAATCAAACGTAAAATCCTCAAGACACGATCTACGATAGAATGGAATCTAGTCGCAATCGAAATTTATGTAAGCACGATCTAAGAGTTTTTGTCTAGTTATGATAGAAATTCAAATTTAGGCACGATAATGAAGATAATCAAAATAATATGACCAGGAACAAGATAGAGATAAAGTCTGATATTATATTTCCACTGATTGTCAAATGACGGTTATTTAAGAAGTTAAAGAAATCAAAAGGCAATTCGATGAAGGATATTTTGAAAGAAACTAATCTCATTAACACTGTGCTGACCAATCTTCTAAGTTGCTAGCTAACTTAGCCCCAAGAAGCATAAGGTAAATACCCAGTCACTATAACTAATTATATTCGGGACCAAGGAATATCCAATTCGATTAAATCAACTTCTGTCCAGCCATTCCATATAATCTGCCAACTTGCTTTCCCTTTTTTAGACATCAACTTCGCTTCTCCTATTTCTTATTTCATCAAGGTTACAATCTCAATTGTCAAAAATTTACTAAGTCAATCCATGATGTGTATATTCGAAAATCTCACTCCTCGAGAGCTAGTGACTAAATCACTAGTCAAATTTGAATATCTTCTTATAAATCTCAAAATATCGCTTTACTTCAACATATATAAAATCTTTCTCATGTAGCATTACTTATCAAAAATTGAATCCCCGACCTTTGTTAATCTTCCAACCAAATCTTAACTTAACGATCCTTCTTTCCTTTAATCACTATCCAACTATTCCAAGAGTTGTATGCCTTACTTCGACACAATGATTCTCTTCCAGAACCTATTAATCCTTCTATGTTCATATCCCTCCTTTATGTGTCTAATCTTAAAATTAATTCTCTGGAGTATTTCTTAACTTGATCCATATTCTCAAGTTCCCTTGTTACCCAAATCATAATTCTCAATTTACTTTCTCTGTGAAAGAATCAAATCTTAATCTCTTTTCAACATCATCTGACTTCTTACGGATTTCTCTAATATTCCATATAATTCCTTTTTCTTACCTTTAATCATAAAAGTCAAAAAAATCAAACTCCTTTATGAATCAGTTATCACTACTAACGGTTCTGTTAGCTTCCTCCTGAATAACCCATAAGCCCTAAAGCCTCTCAAAATTTATTGCGACACTTGTCTACCCATGGTCTTATTCTGCCACTTTTCTATCCTTACCTGTCTAACCTTATTGGAAAACTATGGACCGTAATGGTAGCCTCACTAGAAATGAGCTAATAGGGTTAGTAGGTAATTATCTAGCCCCCCCCCCCCCATACATAAAGATATATCCATAGTCATCCCCAAAATATTTATATGTTAACTATCTAGTATACATAGCCATCTGCAAAGTATTTATATAGCTGCAAAAAATGTAACAACATAAGAAACATACCTGAGTTTGAGCCATGAAAGAGATTGAGGCAATGGTATTTGAAATGGTCCTAATGAATCTGAAAGTAAAATCAAGTTGAAGTTCTATAGGAATCTTGGCTATGGTCTTAGAAGTGATCTATGAGGGCTGCTAGTAGAGGAACCTTCAGGTTAGGACAAGATCAAACTAATTCCGATATGGTTTCCAAATGTGATAAGAGACCAAACAAGGTAAATCTAGGACATGGATATAGTCTCAATAGTCCGGAACCCATGCATATCCGAAATCACTTTATCTAGAATTCATGCCCCGCTAGCGTACATCTGGCTGCAGGTGAACTCTTGGCTCCGTGACTCAAGAATGTTAGGTACCGAATATTCTCTAAACTTTATCCATTTCAAATGATATTGACAGGGCAACTCAAGTGGTCGGAACATGATGTATCTAGGACATAGTCTCAATAGTATCTGAAAACCTATATATACCTGAAATCACTTTGACTTAGAGTCCATGTCCTGCCAGTGCGCTGCTGGCTGTAGTAGACCCAAAGTTTTCATGATTCTGATAAATGGCTGTAGTGCGCAGCTGCCACGCCATAGTAGGTTATCGAATATTCCCTCAATGGTTATCCATGGAATTTCAAAGGAGCACCTTGATAATTCAATTCAAGCAAGCTTTCTGATTTACTAAGGAGATTCAATCACGAAGGAAAGGATCGATGTAAAATCTGTTCCTGAAAATCTTGTGATCCATTATCAATAGAAGAAAGAAACATAAGGATTTATTCAAGCCAAAAGTAGCATCCGTTTTCAACCTTTCCCTAATGCTCGATGATCGAGGTTAGAAGCTTATGGACACCGAAGTGATCAAAATCCTACTATGGCTAATTGAGTTGGATTCAGGCTAAATAAAAACGGTAGAGTTTGAGTGGAACAAATCAATGAAGGCAATTGTTATCAGCTCTTGGAAATTACTTAGGAAATATGGTCTAATATAGGAATTATTTTGGGAAAATAATTCCTTACGACCAATGGAAGGTTTGGGAATTTTTTTGGGTCAAATAGCTAATATATGAGCTCTATGGCTCTAAAAAATACTTGGGCTTGAAATGGTTAGAGAAATAAAATAGGATTCTTAACCAAAATCAATGGAGAAGTTTTGAGATGGCTCTTTTAAGGGATTCAATAAGCTTGCTAATTGAGGAGTTGAAACTCTAGATAGAGAGGGAAATAGAGAAGTTTAAAATGGTATATCAATAGGCTTACTTAAAAGAGCTTAAAGGAGGAGTTTGGAAAATCTAACTTTAATCTCTACATAGCAAGAAATAGAATCTGATGGAGGAGGATAATCCCCATGGAATTATAACTACAACTTTGTAGGGAACACTAATAGATACAGATTTTTTTTGAAAACATTATAGATAGTAAAATAAACAACCATCGACCTATGCTGTGATGAGTTCCTATTTCGCAGGCTCCCAATGGTACTCTAGTCCTAAACACCATTTGATATGACCTATACGGGCCACCACAAAAAAAGTCACGACCCGCTCCCGAATAATCAGGTACAAATGGTGTCATGCCCGGCCTACGATGTCGTTGACAGCGGTAGTCAGCTGTCTAGTTAGTCATCTTCAGAATCACCTAACTCATCACAGCATCTATCACAAGTTATCCACCACTAATCATTACAGATCACTATACAATTATTACAGGCTTATACATGAATATCTGGGTACAAAGCCGATAAGAATATGAAGACTATCTAACCAATATATACTCAGTAACAGTACATCCAATCATCTTATACATGAATCTACACCTCCGGAGTGAGCTCCGCTGCTACGTCTCCCTGTTGGCCATAATAGTCTAAGGAATCAATCTCACATGTAATCAACGATCCAGTCAGGAAAGGAATAACGCACATTGTAACTCAATAATACTTGCTAGCAGCATATCAAGGAACATGTAAAACAAGATAAACAGAAAGACGGGTAAGCATGAGAAATAACAGAGCATGCACTAACTATGTGAACATGTACAATTGGACATCATCAACATATGGGGACTAATATGTATCAGCCATATTAAATAAATAATATGCTATCAGTCACGTAAATCAGTAATGACAATGCTATCAGGCACACAATAATCAGGCATGTCTGACGACAATGCTATCAGTCACGCAATAATCAGGCATGTCTGACGATAATGTTATCAGTCACGCAATAATCAGGCATGTCTGACGACAATGTTATCATCACGCATGTAATGGACATCAGGCATATAAGAATATGCTACCAGACATGAGTTGTCCAATATTAGTCAATCACATATCTTAGAATGTCCCCCACCCGACACCAGAAACAATGCAAGCAAGCAAAGCAAGTAAACGAGTAAAGCAAGAATCATGATGACAAGTGTATGTGCTCATGCATGCAAGTGGAAGTAAAATCGAGTACATGTACTTGCATTTTCACGAGAATTGGCAAAGCCTCTAAGTCACCTAGGAATAGGAAAATAAATTAGGAATAGTATTCCAAGAAACCCCTAGTCAACTTCTAAAGCTAATCTACTAACTAGACCTTGATACTTGATTCTAATTATTTAGCTAACTATAAATCTCATATTTCTCCTGACTGGCCCATCTCATTTGAATGATCCTAACATCCAGGTCAAAAGCCCACTACATGGAGGTCAATCATTTTTACTACTAGCACTAACTCATAGCATGTTAGGCTTATAACAAATCAAGCCCAATACACTTGTTAAATTTAAGAACCACTCAGTCTTGGCCTATAGCTTACTACTGACTCATATAAGTCTGAGTCCCAGTTCCACAATACCTATTAATTCATTCAAATAACCCTAATCTAACGGCTCTACTCCCCCTCCTGAACTCAACTCAACTTTGCGCAGCAGACAGTCATGGCTTCTAATCCCCCAATACTGTGACAGTTCGACACAGAGATTGTATCAAGTTTATGTGTCCAAACAGAGGTTGGACACAACACCTAGGATCTGTTGGAGTGGGTGGGGTTCCCAACCTATGTGGAGAAGACCCGGAGTGCGACGAGTGCCGTTCGATGTCGGAGAAGCTCGGGAAGTAGGCGTTGCTGGTGCTGCCCCTAAGGGGGGTTCTGGACTGAGGCTACCGAGTTCGGCCCGAACTCGATCCCAGGCCGAGTTCTGGCCGAACTCGGTCTGGCTCTTCCAGAAGTTGGCCATCCAGTGCTGTTTGCCCGACACAGAGTTCTGGCCGAACTCTGTGTCGTCGGGGCTGAAGCGGATTTCGGGTGAGTTTTCACCACTGGATCTAATCCAACGGTCCAGGTTTACTGCGGGATTAGGGAGTTATATTGGATTTCCAACCCTAATTCATTGTGCAACATAGTGCAACATATTGCAAGTAACACAACTTGGAGAGAGGAAGGAGGCAAGAGTGCCATTGCAACTTCGGAGAAGAAGACGGAGGATTGAAGGTCGCTGTTCGAAGGAGATCGTGTTTCGGGTAATCTCTACTCGTCGTTCTCGCTCTTCGTAGCCTTGTACATTGTTCTTATCTCTGAGTGTTGTGGGGATCCGATTTGGATCGGGAGGAGTTTGTAGAGGGTGTAATTCTTCTATTCCATTAGTGGAGGCTTCTCAGGGTTGGACTCCGATCGTCCCGTGGTTTTTCCCGCAAGGGTTTTCTACGTCAAAAATTCTCTGTGTCTGCGTGGATTGTTTTGTGTGTTATTTTTGGGTTCGTGCATTTGTATTGCTCGGTCCTCTCGCAGGTACTCTCCGGTTTGGGGAAAGGTTTCTGCGCTTCTTTCCCAACAGAGTGGTATCAGAGCCAGGTTCTGGAATTCAGAAGGAGTGTCAGTAGTTGACAGAGAAACCAGAAAGGAGAGATGGACGAAGTCGGTACGCATGGTGAATCTTAATGGCACAAACTATCATTATTGGCGGAGCAGGATGAAGGATTTGCTGTTTGTCAAGAAGCTGCATCTACCCGTGTTTGCATCCAGAAGCCCAGTAATAAATCCGAGAAGGACTGACATTCGAGCATATACAGGTGTGTGGGTACATACGGCAGTTTGTTGATGAGAACGTGTACAACCACGTTACCAATATTGAGCACGCGAAGACGTTGTGGGATAAGCTGGAATCCTTGTATGCGAAGAAGACCGGGGTAAACAAGTTGTTCCTGATCCGGACGATGATGGGTCTACGGTACAAGGATGGGGCGTCTATTTCGGACCACTTGAGTGAGTTCCAGGGCGTGGTTGACCAGCTATCTTCTATGGGGTCAAGTTCAACGACGAAGTTCAGGGACTGTGGCTGCTGTGTACTTTGCCAGACTCGTGGGAGACCGTACGAGTATCTATGATCGCTTCTGCTCCAGAGGACGTGGTCAGTCTGGAGTTTGCCAAGAGCGGGGTGTTGAATGAAGAGATGCGGAGACGTTCTCAGCACTTCATCCACATCCCACCACTCAGAGGCACTTGTTTCAGAGAGCCGCAGAAGGGGCAAAAGCAGGGTCCAGGTGGTGGCAGAGACAAGAGCAGGGAGAAGTCCAAGGGTCGTTACGAGGACTCAGAGTGTTACCATTGTGGCAAGAAGGGCCATATCAAGCGAAACTGTTTCGCTTGGAAGAGAGAGAAGAGGGCGACAAGGGGAAGCAAGAAGAGAACACTACAGCGACTGCCTCGATGCGTGGAGGCGATGTGATCATCGTAGGTGATGAGGTCATTACTAACCTCGCCTGCGATGACAATTCTTGGCTGGTGGACTCGGGGGCTTCAGCACATGTATCTCACAACAGGGCACTATTTGCCACTTACACGACAGGCGACTGTGGCGTGTTAAAGATGGGCAACGGAGATGTGTCGAAGGCGGTTGCCGTTGGAGATGTGCATTTGAGAACGAAGACGGGTGCGGTTCTTGTTCTCAAAGATGTTCGTCATGTCCCTGATATCCGTTTCAACCTGGTGTCGGTTGGAAGGTTGGATGACGAGGGATTCTTCAGTCTCTTCGAGAATAGTCAGTAGAAGCTTTCCAGAGGTTCGTTGGTGATTGCCAGAGGAAGCAAGAAGTCCGGTCTCTACTATATGGAGGGGAGCACACAGGGGGCACAGGAGGTGAACGCAGTCAGTGATGCGTTCTACCGATTTGTGGCACAGGCGGCTCGGCCATATCAGCGAGAAGGGGATGAGCTACTTGGTGAACAGGAAGGTAATTCCGGGGCTCAAGTCTACAAAGTTGGAGAAGTGCATGCACTGTTTAGCTGGGAAACAAAATAGGGTGTCTTTCCAAAGTCACCCAAGTTCGAGGAAGCCGGCGTTGCTCGAGTTGATTCACTCGGATGTCTGCGGTCCTATGAAGGTAAAATCTCTTGGTGGTGCTTCTTACTTTGTAACTTTATTGATGACTGTTCCAGGAAGGTTTGGGTCTATGCCTTAAAGACCAAGGATCAGGTGCTGCCTACTTTCAAGGAGTTTCAGGCCTCTGTTGAAAGGGAGACGGGCAAGAAGTTGTTGTGTGTTCGGTCCGACAATGGCGGCGAATACATCGGTCCCTTTGATGCGTATTGCAGAGAGCAGGGAAATACGACACCAGAAGACTCCGCCAAAGACACCTCAGCTCAATGGTGTAGCGGAGCGCATGAACAGGACACTGATGGAGAGGGTGCGGTGTTTGCTGTCAGAAGCAAACTTGTCGGGCAGTTATTGGGTGAGACTCTTCTCACAGCTGTTTATGTTATTAATTTGTCTCCTAGTGCTCCTTTGCAGGGTGATGTGCCTGACAAAGTATGGTACGGCAAAGAGCCGTCATACAATCACCTGCGGGCGTTTGGTTGTAAGGCCTTCGTGCATGTACCAAAGGACGAGAGGACCAAACTTGAGCCGAAGACGAGGCGATACGTCTTTGTCGGCTATGGTCGGGACGAGTTTGGCTATAGACTCTACGACCCAGTGGAAGGAAAGCTCTACAGAAGCAGGGACGTGGTGTTCGTCGAGGATCAGACCATGACCAACACTCAGGATTCCGAGACGCCTTCTGAGGCTGAGGAATTGCCTGAGTTAGAGTCATTTCGCTTCGAGCAGTTTCCAGAGGACATCGTAGAGGATCCAGTTATGGGGGAGCCGGTACATGGAGTTGCTCCCAACCTTGATCATCAGCCTGCTGATGGTGGTCAGGGTGTCCCTCAGGAGGATGAGCATGCCGGAGAGGTCAGTTCCTGAAGGGGATGAGGCTGTCGGTATACAGCCAGCACCAGTGGCTCCACTGAGAAGGAGCGACAGGGATCGTCGACCATCTACGAGATACTCATCGGATGAGTATGTGCTATTGACTGACGTAGGAAGAGCCCGAAAGTTTTGCAGAGGCTATGGAAGACGAACACAGACAGGAGTGGATGGAGGCTATGCAGGAGGAGATGAGTTCCTTGCACACCAATTCTACTTATGATCTGGTGCGGTTGCCAAAGGGCAAGAAGGCTTTGAAGAATCGATGGGTGTTCAGAGTGAAGCAGACGGAAGATGCTACTCGCCCTCGATACAAAGCGAGGCTGGTAGTTAAAGGCTACGGTCAGCGGAAAGGCGTGGATTATGATGAGATCTTTTCGCCTGTCGTCAAGCATTCGTCTATTCGGATGGTGCTAGCATTAGCAGCCAGTCTCGACTTAGAGGTCGAGCAGATGGACGTGAAGACGGGCATTCCTCCACGGTGATCTTGAGGAGGAGTTGTACATGGAGCAGCCGGAGGGATTCTGTGAGAAGGACAAGTCACATTTGGTCTGCCGGTTGAGGAAGAGCTTGTATGGTCTGAAGCAGGCTCTGAGGCAGTGGTACAGGAAGTTCGAGTCGTTTATGGGGGAGCATGGTTATGCACGGACGACGTCGGATCATTGTACATTTGTGAGGTATTTTGTCGATGATGATTTCATCATTTTGTTGCTCTATGTAGATGATATGCTATTAGTGGGTCGGAATGCCACTAGGATAGCGGAGCTGAAGCGCCAACTGGGACGCGGCCTTCTCTATGAAGGATTTGGGCACAACGAAGACTATTCTTGGGAATGGAGATCAGCCGAGAGAGAGAGTCCAAGCTGCTACACTTGTCCCAAAAGAAGTACATTCACCGGGTACTTCAGCGTTTTGGGATGGACGGGTCGAAGAAAAGTGAGTTCCCCCCTCGCGGCTCACTTTAAGTTCACTGAGGAGCAGTGTCCATCTACCGAGGATGAAAAGAAGATATGGAGCGGGTTCCATATGCTTCAGCTGTGGGGAGCCTGATGTATGCCATGGTATGTACGAGGCCAGATATTGCTCATGCAGTTGGTACGGTTAGCAGGTATCTTTCAAATCCTGGAAGGGTACATTGGAGTACGGTCAAGTGGATTCTACGATATCTTCAGGGCACTGCTGATTGGAGACTTTCTTTTGGTGGTGACGAGCCGAAGCTGGTTGGGTATACTGACGCTGATATGGCTGGAGATGTAGACACGAGGCGATCGACTTCGGGCTACGTGATGATGTTTGCGGGAGGAGCGGTGTCGTGGCAGTCGCGGTTGCAGAAGTGTGTTGCCTTGTCGACGACGGAGGCGGAATACATTACGGCGACGGAGGCTTGCAAGGAGCTGTTGTAGATGAAGAAGCTGTTGCAGGAAATAGGACTGAAGCAAGAGCAGTATACCTTGCTTTGCGACAGTCAGAGTGCTATCCACCTTGTGAAGAATCAGACGTTTCATAGCCGGTCCAAGCACATCGAGACTCGGTATCATTGGATACGGGATGTGGTTGAGAAGAAGGACGTGGAGCTTGAGAAGGTTCATACAGATGACAACGGAGCTGATATGTTCACGAAGATTCTACCAAGGGAGAAGTTTGGGTACTGCAGGCAGATCGTCGGGATGACGACATTCTCCCCATAGTTGTGAAGGGGAAGATTTGTTGGAGTGGGTGGGGTTCCCAACCTATGTGGAGAAGACCCCGGAGTGCGACGAGCGCCGTTCGATGTCGGAGAAGCTCGGGAAGTAGGCGTTGCTGCTGCTGCTGCCCCTAAGGGGGGTTCTGGACTGAGGCTACCGAGTTCGGCCCGAACTCGGTCTGGCTCTTCCAGAAGTTGGCTGTCCAGTGCTGTTTGCCCGACACAGAGTTCTGGCCGAACTCTGTGTCGTCGGGGCTGAAGCGGGATTTCGGGTGAGTTTTCACCACTGGATCTAATCCAACGGTCCAGGTTTGCTGCAGAATTAGGGAGTTATATTGGGATTTCCAACCCTAATTTATTGTGCAACATAGTGCAATATATTGCAACGTAACACAACTTGGAGAGAGGAAGGAGGCAAGAGTGCCATTGCAACTTCGGAGAAGAAGACGGAGGATTGAAGGTCACTGTTCGAAGGAGATCGTGTTTCGGGTAATCTCTACTCGTCGTTCTCGCTCTTCGTAGCCTTGTAATCATTGTTCTTATCTCTGAGTGTTGTGGGGATCCGATTTGGATCGGGAGGAGTTTGTAGAGGGTGTAATTCTTCTATTCCATTAGTGGAGGCTTCTCAGGGTTGGACTCCGATCGTCCCGTGGTTTTTCCCGCAAGAGTTTTCCACGTCAAAAATTCTCTGTGTTTGCGTGGATTGTTTTGTGTGGTTATTTTTGGGTTCGTGCGTTTGTATTGCTCGGTCCTCTCGCAGGTACTCTCCGGTTTGGGGAAAGGTTTCCGCGCTTCTTTCCCAACAGGATCTTCCTAGATACAAGCCATAGGCTAATGTATGTATCCTACAAACCGTTGTGTCCTCAAGTATCCAAAACTCCCAATAATAGATAATTCGACTTATAAGATATACTTGAGCAGAAGTGACAATTGACAGTGTCTTCTCGCGTCGGACACTCTGGTTCTGGGAAAAGAAAGTTAGATGAGGCATTTCTTCGAACACGTGGCATGCAAAGGTAGTGATAGAATTTAGATAGGTTACCTCGAAAATTCTCTATCAAAAATAGAGATATTCGAAGATCAAAACCCCAAGGATCAATATTCAACAAATCGATCGCTGCAACGATCCACAAAACCAAGCAATAAATCACAATAGAAAATTTAAGAATATGAAGAACGCACCAGATTGAATGGCTCATGGGCGGAACTGTATGGTGGGCTGGGGTGGGCTCCAGCCCACCCAAGATTTTTAATTTAATTTTATTACTTTGTATTAGAACCGTTCTTAGTCCACCCCTTCCCAAAGAATCAATCCATATCTTCTCTAGCCCACCCTGTTTCAAAATATTTAGGTCACCTGACCTGACCTCCTCCATTGCCAGAGCACATCCAACGGACAACCCCCTAGTCCTTTCCCTCTTCACTTTCTCACTGTATAGTCCCATCCCATGTCTCCTCCTCGAGTCATGCCCCCGGCAATCCCGCCGGCCGTCCCATTCCGTCTCGGACATAGCCTCTCCGGTATGTACGATATGTAAGCTCCTCTTCCACTCAACATTTTTCTATAAATTACCTTCTCAACTTCTCATCTCTTCTCAACTTCAGCCCAGATTTCAAGTTCTTCTGGTTCTTGTGTGCGGAGGCACTGGTTCTTCTCGCCGAGCTTCTCTGGATCAGGCCGCCGCCCGCCGTCCATCTAACTTGTCGGAAGAACACACAAGGTATGTAATTTGAACACTAAGTGTTTGTTATTATGTCTTAGTGTAGCAAAAGATTTCGATTTAAGGACTAGGGGCGGAACTGTCGTATGCATTGATTTTTTTTTAATTTGCTTGAACACTAACTATTTGATAGTATGCTGCATACTGTTGTTTCTCCACACATAGTATGCAAATAATGCAATGAAGCTTTTTTTCTTTAATTTGCTTGGATGACAGTATGAAGTATCAAGTAGCAATTAGCAAATATTTTCGTTTTTGTAGGAAGTAACAATTAGCAAATATTGTCGTTTTCTTTTAATTTGCTTGGATGACAGTATGAAGCATGATGCATACTACTGTTTCTCCAATGGCCCGATGTAGTAGGAAGTAGCAAATATTTCTCCTTGCTTGGAATGTATCAGATTATGCAATGTAGACACAATGTATGCAACGTAGACACAAAGTATGCAACGTATTTGGTTAAAAATTATTTTTTATTGTAATTTGTAATTAAAAATCTGAAGAAAGGGTAAGAATTTTTTTTTTTCTACTACAAATCGATTATGTTATCTTATATTGTCATTTTTTCACTACGTATAATATTTTTCTAGTTCAGCTCAGGGCTACTTGAATTCCTGGTTCCGCCCTTGGAATGGCTTGATTGAACAGAGCTTTAATGGAAACCTCGACGACTCCATTGCTGCGTCGTCACCGACGATTGAGAGCTCGCGGCTGCAAATTTGCCATGGCAACAAACTCTAGCGTCGAGAGAAAAAAGGAAGGTCGACACGTTGCTGCCGCGTCCTCACACAGGGGCTCGACAAGTCGCCATGGCCGTGACTCAGCGTCAAAGAGAAAGAGGAAGTCGATGCGTCTCGTCGTCTTCACGTAGGGCCTCTGCTAGTCGCCATTGCTGCCATGAATGGAGTTTGATCGAGCGAGGAATAATAAGAAGAAGGAATCAGTAGAGAGTTTGGCAGAGCTTCGCCGTATGGAGAAGTGATGAAGAAGAAGGGGGTCAGGGGGGCTATATATAGGCGGAGGGAGGCTAGTCGGCGGTCATGGACGGACGGATGGGATTAGAGAATTTAAGTCGGTGGCCCATGTATGGTCGAGATTGATCGGCGAGAGGCGATGGGTAGGAAGAATCGAGGAGCCTCTAGAAGATCGCAGCACCGCCTCTGCGTCGTGCGGTCGAGCGCTCTGCTGTGCTCTCGTCGGAGGAGAACGAATGAAACTTCAGATCTGGAAATGAAAGGGAAGATGATGATGGTTTATAATCCTAGCGGGTCAGCTAGAAGAGTTATCGGGTCAGGTAGTATACCTAAACATAAGTTGTGGGCTTTAAAGGGAAATAGTGGGCTGATCAATAAATAGGTTTAGGAAATTTGCAATGGCTGACTTGGTGGTAAGAGACTCCGACTTAAATGGGTGGGCTGGGATCAATATATTGGACCTAGCTCGGCTTCTCTATGGGCTTGGCTAAGAACTGATGACAATTAAGTAGCTTTTAGACCAATCCTATGGCTCGGCTGATTTGGGCTTTACCAAGTTAGATGGTTTACATAAGACGATGAGTTTTATGGAATTGGTTTTAAGAATCTATGACCTGACTAAAGTAATATTTGATTGGGCTCAGTCATACACAAAATGTCGAATATATAAACTACTGAAAGGAATAATATTCCAAAGAATATTATAATATATCTCTAAATAAATACTTCAAAAATAATAAAATATTAAAATAATTGAGATTTTGAAAACACGGGGTTACACATATATATAAAGACACTATATACTATGTTACACATATTTAATGGTATATATATATATACACACAAAATTTATCTGATTAATAAAAAAATAAAATAATTTAGGTCAAAATACATTTATACATAATTTATTCTAAGAATAATAAAATATAGCCAAAAATATTAGGGAGGGGTTTACTTGCACTACATGCATAATTGGGGTTGGATTTGATCCGGGTTAGTTAGGATTGATTTATTCAACCGAACCTATCTAGAAGTCCAAAAATTTATATATTTATAAATTATTATATAACCCTTTTCATGGATTAAGTCACAACTTGACTTGTTTCCATATATGGGACATGGTTATGGCTATGTCATCCCTACCATGCCTAATATGCTAGTCATGGTATACGACTACACTAGCCATGCCATGTTTCCTAGTCAATATGCATAATAAATCTTAACCATGACTAAAGCTATCCGTCCAATCATTGATTTTTATATAATAAAAGTCCTCTAAAATATAATTTAATCCAAAAATAAAAAATTTAAAATTTTGGGGGTTAACATGCTACCCAACTTATCAAAATTTCATCCTTGAAATTTAAAGTAAATCTTAATATAAAAGAACAAGGGAATAAATACGAAAGAACGTTAAGTATGTCAAGCCGTACCTCGATTCCTGAGAAAATGGGAAAGGCGATTACGAATGTAATCCTAATTTGACATCATATTATAAGAGATAGTGTACACTTAGTTGAAGACTCTAACCAACTTATAGAAGTTGGTTAATAATGAAAATCGCAGTTACAAGACTTCTGATCGTAGTCATAGACTCTAAGGGAAGCCTAGGTATCACCATGATGTTCTTGGTCAATAACTCTATAAAGAAAAATTATTACCGATTCAACATCGCTTATATAAATCATGCTTCGATAAGATAATATGAAAGGTCTTGGTCGAATATAACTGGAACGAGTTGGTACAAAGGGACTTCATTCATTGCATATCATAGGTGTCGAAGAGATAAGATCAAAGAATATTATGGAGAGCAAATTTTCTGGGCCAAGAGATGGGAATTTATAATAGGCGCATGAACCCTCTTTACTAGATTTGAAGACAAGGCATGATTAGGTAGGCATTGTTGGCCCATTGGTCATGGTCGAACCTATTTTAACAATCGTCTAAACTCGGACTCGATGTAAAGGCTACTCACAACGGGCTACGACAACTAGTACTGCTGCCGTTCGAGATTTGCACAGTCGTCGCGTCTGTCTTTGTTTTCCTTCTTAAATGTATTTTTTACTATTTTTATTGTGTCTAGGAAACAATATAAACTACATCGTACTGACAAATAGGCTTGAACCAAAAACGTTTTTCAAACTATCCAACTTGTTTTACAAAGCTACCCATTGTTTTTTAAACAAACCCATATTTGAAAAACAGTCCCCAAAGCCCAACAGTTCCAAAAGAGCCCAAAACCATGTTTTAGACCCTGGATTCTGACCTAGACAGAAGACTAGAGTTCAGACAAAGTTCGGTCCGAACTCGAGTACCTAATTCGGGAAACCCTGTAAACTTGTTCTAGCTGTAGACTCGGCTGCAATAGTCAAATTTTTGAACGTTTGGCATCCGAATTTGGCCAGAACTCGGTTTTCAGCAATCTTATAAATAGAGAGGAGATTTTCATTCTAATCACTCATTCACTTTCTATCTTCTCTTCTCTTAAGCTTTCTAAGCTATTCAAAGCTTTCATTTTTAAATCCCAAGCCCGTTTTACAACCTCTAGTCTACTTGTCAGTACGGTACGGTCTAGAAGTTTCAGAGATTTGTAATAAGAGGCTTGATCCAGAAGTTCATACTTCATAATTGAAGTCGGTCGAGCACTTCAAATTTAAAGCTCCGTGTTGTAACAACGACAAGTGCTTGGTTTAAAGCTTATGTTTCCAATAATGGATTTTAAACTCGGATCAAGAGTCCTCCGACCTGGACTAGTCCTCACAAGTGGGAACCCAGGATACATCGCTGTGTTTGCTCCCTGTCCCTCTTATTATATATATATATATATATATATATATATATATATATATATATATATATATATATATATATATATATAACTGTGACATAGCCATTGCAACACGATATTGATATAGTAGTGCTTAATATTTTTAATTGCTAATATTCTGCTGCACACTCTATTCACCCCCCTCTAGAGTATATATTGCTGCATATCGATCCTACAATTGGTATCAGAGCGGGTTAATTGACAAGTCTTCTCTTATTAGTTAACTGTTTCTGTCATTTACTTGCATATACTCTTTAGAGATACTGTCACATGGCTAATGCACGTGGAGGACAATCCACCAATAAACGTCTACTATTTGATGGAACCATTCACTTACTGGAAAAGACGAATGAGCTTCTACTTTAAGTCATTAAATTTTGACATTTGGTCAATTGTTATTGATGGCTACAAAAAGTCGTCCGTATAGTTGTTGATAAACCACACGACATGTACACTGATAATGAAAAGAAACAAGTTAGTCTTGACGCTCGTGCTATTAATGCATTATTTTGTGCAGTAGATAGGACTGAATTTAACAGGGTGTCCACTTGCACAACATCACATGAAGTATGGAAGCTTCTAGAGATGACTCATGAAGGCACGACTGAAGTCAAAGAATCAAAGATCAGCATATTGACTCAGGAATACGAGATTGATAAACCACACGACATGTACACTGATAATGAAAAAAAAACAAGCTAGTCTTGACGCTCGTGCTGTTAATGCATTATTTTGTGCAGTAGATAGGACTGAATTTAACAGGGTGTCCACTTGCACAACATCACATGAAGTATGGAAGCTTCTAGAGGTGACTCTTGAAGGCACGACTGAAGTCAAAGAATCAAAGATCAGCATATTGACTCAGGAATACGAGGTATTTAAGATGAAGCTAAATGAGATGATTACTCAAATGTTCACTCGTTTCCTTGACATCATAAATCCGTTGTCTTCTCTCGGTAAGGAGTACAAAAATCATGAAAAGATTCGTAAAGTCCTGAGTCTCACAAAGAACTGGAACCCCAAGGCTACACACAATCGTGGAAGGGAACGACCTCAGAACAATGTCACTTGAAACACTCATGGGGAAGTTGATGTCTCACGAACTGGATTTGCAAGATTTTGAAGAATCGACACCCAAGGAGAAATCAATTGCTTTCAAGGCACAACATAAAAGAATAGTTGAAGAGGAGTCTGAAGACGGTGAATTAGATGGTGAAGAGCAAGCTCTCATGGTAAGAAATTTTAGAAAGTTCCTAAAGTTCAATCGTTGAAATAAGAACATCAACAACAACAATAATGACGATGAAGAGCAAATATGCTACTGATGCAAAAAGGAAGGACACATCAAGAAAGACTGTTCGTCAGCATCATCGACCAATAAATCTAATAAATATGAAATGAGTTACACGAAGAAATCAACATCCAAAAAGTATGCAAACACAAGCATATGGAATGAAAGAGAAGCAAGCGACTCAGAAGACGACAGTTCTCAAGATGCTGCAAATATGTGCATGATGGCGTTCGATCAGGTAACTACTAACCCTCTATATGAAGACTTCACTTTTGATGAGCTAGGTGATACATTTAGTGACCTCCTAGAAGACCATAAGAAATTGCTAAGCAAATACAAGACTTCTAAGAAGGTACTCAAGGAACACAAACTTGAGATAGAAAGACTAACCCTACTACTAGAAGATGTTAGAAAGAATCAACCCTCTAGTGATGTAACACCCCAGTCCCAATATACTTAGGACTAGGCATATGAAACATACCAGTTGCATACATATGAAGAATACTCCAATATATGGAATCCTCGTACATATACATAAGCTGTATAAAATATAAATCACAGGCCAATCATAGAAAATCTACATCTCATCCACCGAACACAAGAGAATAGCAATAGTCCAGATAGAATAAAATAAACGAGTCAAAAGATATAGCCGAGTGGAAACAGATCCATTACGAAACGACCTCCTAAAATAAAATAAAAAGAATAATAAAAAGATGTCCGTTACAATGTCTCAAGTCATGACTAGGAAACTAGATCTCGGAAGGCGAGACCTTATCAGCTGTAAAAGATGGTTCCAGTGCAGAACCGTACTCCTGGGGAAAGTCCTGGTCGTCTAAGCCTGGAGAATTCACCAAGTCATCAGCGGGACGTAACAAGATACAAGAAACAACATGCCATATAAACTGTAAAGTAAAATAAAAATGCATGCAATAGGGTGCCTAACCATTCTACTGTGAACATGTTTGTTAAGAACAAGCCTCCAACGCATGGGCACTTCTGGACACCAGGGGCCAAGCGCATAACGTTCGAAAATGTCAGTGGCCAACCTGAGGGGGGTAAGCTTACCTGTATCTCCAGCGGAGCTTCCGAATTACAAGGAAAAGTGTAATAGTAGCCCATACGTTAAGGAATTGTTCTCCCCACCCAATGCCTTACAATGTCACCTCCATGACTCATATGAACCTCTAATAACTGCCAAGCCTACTAATCATGCAATATATTGGAAGTTGTCTCCTAACCGTCGTACGTCTTATACGTATCGGTGGCCAGTCGACTACGCGAGTCTGTGTCCTATATGTGACTCACAACTCATGATCCAGCAAGTGTCAAGGCTGTATGAGATATACCAATATCTCACAATAGGGGTAGTCGTCTAGTACTAGGTCAATGCAAGATAAGGAACAAAAATAGTAAAACGACTAATGCAGTCGCTCGCACCCAAGTATGACTTGGACGGACAATATGATAGAAACATGCAGTATATGGTAAAACTGAAAAAGTATAGAAGGAATAAAGTAGAAGTAAAGATAGAATATAATGGCAAGGTATCTTATATGGAGGTGTGTGCAGAGAATAGAAAGTCCAATCACTCACATCGTCAGAATCAGTTAGCCATGAAAAGTCAAATCCCGCAAACGTCCTCGGATGTTAAAATAAACATCACGAACATTTTTTGTATAAAAAAATGTCTAAAAATGCCTATCCAAAAGTCAAATTATAGACACAGGGGCAAAATCATAATTTTGGGTTAAAACGATGTCCGCCGTTGGACTCGCTTTCCATCGAAAAACGTGCCAGTACCTATGATCTCTAAACTCATCAAACTATATATCTACGGGTCTGGTTTGACGATAAGAACCCAACCGTATGTCCAAAGCTGAATTTCGGTGGACTGTGCACAAATTTGCCCGTTGGATCGGGTCGAAGGCCCGCCAAAATAGCGTTCTAGTCGACCTTCTCAGAATCGGACCAAACTTGGCTTATAAGAGCAGAAAATTGACATGAGTCTACTGTCGCAAGTTTTGTCTCGAGATGACGAATGTGTACGAAGTTATGAGCTAGTTTGCAAAGGGGCTGATACGGGGTATCTCGACCATTACGTCTCGATTTTTTGCGCACACACAACGAAATTAAGTTCTGTCGAATCCCACACGTTCGCGAAGTTGATACGCACTGTTTGGTGCTTTCGGTTAGAGACCATGTCGCCTTGTTTGTTGGGGCGTATGTCGTATCGGTGAAAACTTCCTAAAATTTACAATTTTTGAAAACTATTTTTCTTGATTTATGAAACTGTTTTTACAACAATTTACTAAATGAAAAAATTAAACAAAAAAAGGGTTTCAGTCACCTATATGTTGTCTATAAATCTTTTCAAACAAGTTTTTGAATCTGTTGATGATTTGGCTAAATATTGCCTTCTGATATTGGCTTTGGATGGTCCTATCTACTCTGCGTGAAATAGTTTTTCGCCATTCTTCACTTCAGTTTTTGGAATCGATGGCTCGTATTTCGCTTGGGTCATCGAGGGGGTCATGTAGGCTCTCTATCGAAGTTGATAGTTTGAGTTTTTATCGTATGGAAAGAAAGATTCGTAGGTTCGAAGGGGGTACCTTGGCTATGCTTCGAAACAGAGCAGTGCTCTGTCCTGTCGGGTTTGGACGGCTCTGTCGCGGATCGTCGGCGGTGAGGCGGCCGTAAAGGCGATCGTCGGACTATGGGGGAGGCGCACAAGGTCGGAGAAGGTGTCGCGTTACTCTGAAACTAGGGGTGCAACTCGGGCGGGTTGGGTCGGGCTTGAGCTCAACCCGATGAATCATAGGCCTAGCCCGAGCCCAAGCCCGGCCCGACCTCGGGTTCAACATATGAAGCCCAAGACCGAGCCCGGAGGATCGGGTTGAACTCGGGTTGGGTCGGGTCCATCAGGCTCTAATATAATATTTGAAATAATTTTAAACAAAACCAATATTAGACACATAATCAAATAGCAATCAAGTCTTAATCATTACCAAATACAAACTGTAAAATTTAGGATATGGAGTTGAAGAGTTTGAGTGGATAAATTTAGGATTTAAACTTTTTATTTAAAATGTATGAAACCCAACTTATATATATATATATATATATATATATATATATATATATATATATATATATATATATATAGTCGGGTTTTGGGTAACCCGACACATGAACCCAAGCCCAACCCGATTTTTGATCGGTTCAAATATTTTAACCCAAGCCCAACCCGATTTTTGATCAGGTTCAAATATTTTAACCCAAACCCGAGCCTGAACCCGAGTATCTTCAACCCTAACCCAACCCATTAACGGGTTTACCCGACTGGGCTCGGGTTTAGCCCGCCCAAGTTGCATCCCTATCTGAAAGAGGTTCGTTTGTGGTCGAATGCTCCTCTAAATTTTTATCGACGTTTATATATTGGTAGGAACAATTTGATTTCTATTCGAATTTTAAATGATTTTGGATGGATTTAAATCCATGGTTTTGGGTTATCCACTGGAGATCGGGATTAGGATTTGGTGTAAGAAATTTTGGGTTTAAATGATGGAGTTTTGAGTGATTTCAAATTTTCGAAATCGACAGAAAAAGCCCTTTTCCCTGGCCGCGGGGAAAGAAGGTTATATATATATATATATATATATATATATATATATATATTATATACCTTTATACACCTTTTGTCCAAAATCCGAAAAATATCAATATTTTCTAAAATAATTTTAATAAAAAATTTCTTTAAAACAATTACCTATTTCTTGCTACTCTTATTAGTTAAATAAAATTCTAAATTAAAACCAAAGCTTATTTCACTAGTTTAGGTAATATTTCAAATTAAAACTTAAACAATTAAAAATTACCCTAAATTATATTAAAGAAAAATAAATATAAAGTGTTTAAATAAATTAGGGGATTTACAAGTGAGACTGGTGAGTTAGCTTCTATCAGGCTACAATTACACGAAACATCACGCACTCTTGAAGAAAAGGACAAGACCATAGCTCAGCTGCAAGAAGACTATCAAATCGAGAAGAAGAAGAGTATCAATGCGCTGATTTGGAATGATACCCTAACAGCTGATTATAATAGATTGTTTGATACTTCCAAAATGTTGAAAATTAGGTTAGGAAAATAGCCAATATCGACTGCTTCCTCTCCTAACACGTATCATTTACCCAAAAGGAATACTGTCTAACCAAAGACTGAGAAACCCAAGAAGTATAGCAATCCTAGACATGCTTTTTATTATAAGTATCCTCCGAAAGCCCAATGGACTACCAAACAAGTACACAAGACCAACACTTCATCTAACATTCATGCACATGCTAGATATCACTACTATGGCACCGTTGGTCATATTTCTTCTGTATATAGAGTTAGAAGATTAGTAGATTTGAATATTTGTACTTGGTTACCAAAAGCTAACGTGCCAGGACCCTATAAGAAAAGGGTACCAAGAGTTTCGTCTGTAAATTATTTTGTAGGTGGAACATCCAACCCATTCTAGAAGCAAATGGATCTTCGACAGCTGTTGCTCATGGCACATGACCGGCGATGCATCTTTGTTTGCAACACTGTCGAAGAAGGAAAAAAAGATATGTCTCCTTCGTAAACAACTTGAAAGGGTGAATCATCAGTATTGGTAACGTTGGTAAGGCTCCTTATCCCATTATCAAAGATGTATGTCTTGTAACAGAATTAAAGCATAACCTACTCAGCATAAGTCATTTAGCTGACCATGGTTATGGTATTAATTCTTTTAAAGATAAATGTACTATAGTTGATAGCTCAACTGGTAGTACTATATGTTTTGGAGAATCTAACACTATAGGTAGATGTCTATACACCAAAAATGACGAGAGTCATCTGTGGCAAATGAGGCTAGGTTATGTAAACATGGACACAATTGCAAGATTATCCACAAAAAAAATTGGTACGAGGCTTACTAGAGATCGTTTACAGGAAAGACATGGTATGTAGCGACTGTGAACAGAACAAAGCTACTAGATCAACCTTTAAATTGATCAACGTTGTAAGTACTACTCGACCTCTACAATTATTACATATGGATCTAAATGGTAAGCTATATGCCTTTATAATTGTAGATGATTACTCCAGATACACGTGAGTAATTTCCTTGCTCATAAGAATGACGCACTGTCAGAATTTGTCACATTTTATGAAAAGGTACAAAATGAGAAAGGATTCATGATTACTCACATTCGAAGTGATCATGGTAGCGAATTCGAGAATGATGACTTCGAGCAATTTGTGACACACACGAATATTTGCATAAATTGTTTTGCCCTAGGACTCCACAACAAAATGGCATTGTGGAACGAAAGAACAGAACTCTTAGCGAAATGGCTAGAGTTATGTTAAACCAATTTAGCCTGCCAAAATATTTTTGGGCTGAAGCTGTCAATACAACATGCTATGTTCTGAACAGGGTTCTAATTCGACCTAAATCGAAGAAGACTCCCTATGAAATATGGTTTAATAGCACCCCTCTGTTTCTAATTTTAAGATTTTTGGTTGCAAATTTTTTATTTTGAATAAAAAAGATTATTGGGCAAATTTGACTCAAAAGCCGATGAAGGTATTTTTATAGGTTATGCGGCCAAGAGCAAAGGTTACCGAGTCTTCAACAAGTAACCAATATTAATTAAAGAATCAATCAACGTCACCTTCGATAAGATGAATAGTCAAATAAACAATGACAGTGACGATGAAGATCACGGTACACCAAGCAAAGCACCTACTTAAGCGGAACCCGAAACCAGCTACTTAGAGAGTCTGCCAAAGAGAATAAAATTTATGGCTGACCACCCCAATGACTTGGTAATAGGTGAGATCACAAAAGGTGTATGTACTCGTTCCTCAACTAGAGATATAGTTTCTAGTATAGCATTTATTTCACAGTTAGAGCCTAAGAACATAGAAGAAGCTTGTAATGATATTTATTGGTTAGATGCTATGCAAGAGGAATTGAACCAATTTGAATGGAATCAAGTTTAGGAACTTATTCCTAAGCCCATTGATCATCCGGTAGTTGGCATCCGTTGGGTATTCTGAAATAAACTTAATGAGAATGGATTAGTCACACGTAACAAAGCTCGACTCGTAGCTCAAAGATACAACCAAGAGGAAGGTGTCGACTATGATAAGAC
Organism: Iris pallida; assembly: GCA_029216955.1. Taxonomy (NCBI): domain Eukaryota; kingdom Viridiplantae; phylum Streptophyta; class Magnoliopsida; order Asparagales; family Iridaceae; genus Iris; species Iris pallida. The sequence goes on along the minus strand of JANAVB010037206.1, from coordinate 42,010 downwards.
ATATGCCCCAGTTGTGCGTTTAAAATCCATTCACATGTTATGTGCTTTTACATGTTTTCATGATTTTAAATTATTTTAAATGGATGTTAAAAGTGCTTTTTAAAATGGTTTCTATAAAAGAAGATGTTTATGTTGCTCAACCGCTTGGTTTTACTGATTTCAAAAATGATGAATATGTTTTCAAGTTGAAGAAAGCCTTATACGGACTGAAACAAGCCCATCGTGCTTGGTATGACCGTCTAACCTCTTTTCTACTTGAAAAAGGTTTCTCAAAAGACACGGTTGATACAACACTTTTTTTTAAAATCTTTGAATAATAATCTGTTATTAGTACAAATTTATATCGATGACATTATTTTTCATTCTACTGATGAATCTTTTTGTCAAGATTTTTCTAAGTGCATGCAGAGTGAGTTTGAGATGAGAATGATGGGGGAGTTGAAGTTCTTCCTTGGACTGCAAATCAGTCAAACCACAAATGGGATGTTCATTAATGAAGCCAAATACACAAAGGATCTGCTAAAGAAGTTTGATCTAGAGTCAGCCAAACCGCTTAGAACTTCGAAGGCAAATTCAACTAAGCTTGAGATATATGAACAAGGCAAACTAGTCGACACACGTAAGTATCGAAGTATGATCGATAGTTTGTTGTATCTAACTGCTAGTCGCCCCGATATAATGTTTAGTATTTGCTTATGTGCATGATTCCAAGGTAACCCTAAGGAATCACATTTGCATGCTGTAAGCGTATCTTTCGATACCTTAAGAGCACTTCTTCTGTCGGCTTGTGGTATCCCAAAACTATATCCTTTGACCTAACCAGTTATTCGGATGTTAATTTTGCTAGATACAAAGTGTATAGAAAAAGTACTAGCATAACGTGTCATTTCCTAGCCAAAGTATTAGTCTCTTATTTTAGAAAAAAATAAAATTCTGTTGCATTATCAACTACTGAGACGGAGTATATCACCGTAGGACGTTGTTGTGCACAAATTTTGTTGATTAAGCAAATCCTAGAAGACTACAACTTACAGTATTCACATATTCCCATATTTTGTGACAGCACTAGCACGATCAATTTGGCTAAGAATCCTGTATGTCACTCACGTACCAAGCATATTGAGATACGACATCACTTTCTTAGAGATCATCAACAACATGGAGACATTAATTTAGAATATGTTGACACAGAACATCAACTAGCCGATATCTTTACTAAACCTCTGGCAAAAGATAGATTCAACTATTTACGTCGAGAATTAGGAATTTTAGATATTAATAATATTAATTGATTTTATTTTTAGAATTAATTCCAATATGTAGCGATTGTTTTAGAGACAAGCTTACAAAGGATCTGTCTGTCACCAAGACAATAAGAGTTTAAGCAAAAGGAACTTAAGCATCCCGTGTGGATCTCTGCTAGCTGGAACAGTATCCTTACAGCTAATTTGAGACAATCAATGTGTAACAAAATTAATTTTTTAAATAATTTTAATTATGTTAATTGAGATTTGAAAATAATAATTTTCTGAATTAAACAGTTGAAAGGATTTGATAAATTTGATAAGTGGATGTTATTTTTTGGTATAAAACAGCCCAAACAGATTTGAAAAGAGTTCTGGACGAGTTCGACCCGAACTCGGGTGGCTAAGTTACAGCCAACCCAGTGGACCCCACTTCTCCTATTTATCAACCCTCTTTATCAACCCTAATGCTAGTTCAATTTTTCCTCCATATTTACTTTTTTTTTGCCTCCAAACTTCGGATTCAGGATTTTGGGTTCATTCTCTCCATCATACTCAATTTCTGGAAGGTATAATCTCTATTTTCCTTCTGTCTCCTATTTCAAATTCTAGAACTTTTTCTTTGCAATGGCTCCTAAATTCTTTAGAAAGAGAAAGAAGAGTGATGGAGGATCATAATCCTCTCAACAACCTTCTATTTTCTCTCCGGTCCAACCGGACGATGGATCATTTTGTGGATGCTCATTCGCAATGCTAGACCAATCCATAGAATGCTTTAGTGATTTTTATGACCGCATTGTCTGTGCTAATGCCCTGATAAATTTTAATATTTATTTCGAACCATCTTAATGCTTTTTAATTGTTACAACTCAATGACTTAGTAGCAACTTCGTTTCCTATCTATCTCAATGCTATTAGGTTATTTTACTGCAATTTGACATATGACTCTGGTGTTATTTCTTCCTGTGTCGGAGGAATTGACATTAAATTTGATGCGGACGATTTAGCGATGATCCTTCACGTACCAAACGAAGGAAAAGCGCTAACCGATCTCTCTAAATTTAACTTTCCTCTTGACATGTCTTTGAACATGTTCAAAGCTTTTATTTGCCATCCCGGACCTTGTCATGTCGACAAACTTAAGGCCAAACACTTGAGCTTGTATTTCTATAACCACCATAAGGTCATCTTCTCGGCTATCCATCTAAAGCAGACTTCTACTAATGATATCACTGCACTTAAGTTGTCTGCCATCTACCATATTCACTTTGGGATTACCTTTTCCTTCCTAAAGACTATAATCGAGATGATGGTACGTGTTCGCGTGAACAAGATAAATCTTGTTAACGTGATGTACTTGCCACTCGTCTTTCGACACTTTTACATTGACATAGATGAGTGCAATGTCCTTGCTGAACCTCCACATCTTAATACAGCTAGACGTTCTGAGATTACTGCTTTTCCTGTTGCTCATATTGCTCCACCTCCTGCTCCAGCACCTACCAGTACAGCCATTACTGCTCCATCGGCTGATTTTCTACCGACTATTGAGGGTCTCCACCATATGATAAAAAAGATCACATGCAGCCAACTCAGGCTCAGCATTAGGCTACTCTTGATCGAGTTGGTGCTTTAGAGACTCACTGGACTGAACGGTTGAGAGATTATGAGTACCGTAACGACATTCGCACCCAGGCGATCCCTAACACACTAGCTGATCTCTCCTTTGCTCAGTCCCATCAGCCTGGCGGACCTAGATTCTTTCCCAGAGATCCTACCTTTTCTGGCTACCGTGTTGAGGATTAGGAAGTATGCTAGTACTTTAATCCTGCCGGTACGTATAATTGGTTCAGATCTTCCGGTGAGCACCCTGCTCACACTTCTGGTGGTGATGATGTTGCTGTTGATCAGGATATAGGTAAGGATTGATGATATCTAGATGTCATTGTCTTTAGTCTAGATATTATGTTTAATAGATTTTCTATCTATTGTCATCATGTCTTAGAAATGTCTTACATTCTAAGAACATGTAGCATTAGTTTATGCATTTTCTTTCTAGTTGCTTCTACGGATTAAAACTCTTTCAGTTTCATCTGTACTAAGTGGCTATTCTCTTTATAAAGACTAGTATTTGTTTATTTATCTCTTTTTGGCAATATACACATATCACATATTTTATAGTTTAGCTTAAATATAGCTTCTTACATATAAGTGCTCTGTGACATATCTGTTTAATTGTTGTTCTCTCTTTTCTTCACGTTTATCTTTTTGTACGCATAAATTACGGGGGAGCATTTTGGTAAATGACAACGGGGGAGAAAGTAAAATACTTGTCAAGAGGAGAGGGTACAACTACAACTTTGCTACAACTTTGAAGGTGTAATGCCCAGTTCCAAAATACGTAGGACCAGGTATACGTATACTTGCCAGCAGCATATCACCAATGGGCTAATCTACTTAATAAGCCTAGTAGTGAATGCTTAAGCTTAAATCATGATAGAAAAACCCATAACAAACAACACAGGCTACAGGTACTGTGCTAAACTCATCCATACAGAAAACATGGCACAAAGATAATGATATTAATAACAAACTGTCCAGCAGTAAAGATTAATAAAGAAATGTACGGGGAAAATAACCCGTCATCACACCATAAAAATAAAAGAGTATCCTACTACAAGTCTGCCAAACTAAATAGAAATAGTAATAGCAATGACTAAGATAAGCATGGCATGAATCAAGAAAAGTCCTCCAAAACTATCTCGTTGTCCTGCGTTGGTAAGGCTCCAATATCAGCTCTTGGCTCGTAAACCTCAGGGTAAATCTTCTCGTCTTTACCTGGGAAATAACCCGGTCCTTAGGGGACATAGCAAGCCACATAATATACAAAAATACTTTGACAATAATAACATGCATGAAAGGACATGAAATGATAAAAGAAATAAAGACTGAGAAATATAAAGTACAAAAGTGAAAACGTAAAGAATGTGGCATGCTGTCGAGAATCATGTGCTAGTAAATGTGACTACGAGTAAATCGTGGTAAACCGCAACCTGATGGTGGCTAACATCCCTATAGATTGCAGCCCGGTGGTTGCTAACAACCTATAGTAAGTCTCTATCGCAGCCCGGTGGTTGCTAACGATCGAGAGTGGTCAAGTATAGTCAACGTCTAATAACAATATTCTCACCTAAACTACAAGTCAAGTCAATCATGTCTAGTCCAAGACAAGTAAATGACAAGGGAATAGGTCGTAGGAACATACAACGATAAATCATAAGACACATACAAGAATAGGAAAATATAATATGACAGATAATGATATAAAATAGAACAATCTACTACGTGCACGTAAAACTAGGAAAGAAAGTAAGCGACATGAGTATGAACAAATATAATGAAAGAAAATAACAGAGAAATAAGAAACATGCATAGAATATACTATACATTTCGGCAAGGTATACTTGCCTGCAAGTTGCCTAAGTTCGCTCCAAGTCTTAATCCAAGGCCTAATGAAGAACACACATATATAAACACAAAATTAATATCCTATAATATATATTTTTCTATATAATAATATATTTTACTAGATCCAACCATCCTATAGTAGTTATTTGATCTAATTTAATCCAACATACTTTCTGGTAGTCTAAATAATCAAATCTAATTAACTACTTAATCCAATTAACTACTTATTAAATATTCCTTAAAGGATGGGTTATTTCGAAATAAAAGTAAAAGATTGTTGGCCCATTGGTCATGGTCGAACCGATTTTGTTAAACGTCTAAACTCGGACTATATATAAAGGCTACTCACAACGGGCTACGACAACCTGTACTACTACCATTCGAGATTTGCACATTCGTCGCGTCTGTCTTTATTTTCCTTCTCAAATGTATTTTTTATTATTTTTATCGTGTCTAGGAAATAATGTAAACCACATCGTACTAGCAAATAGGCTTGAACCAAAAACGTTTTTTCAAACTATCCAACTTATTTTTCAAAGCTACCCATTTTTTTAAATAAACCCAAAAACCCGTATTTGAAAAATAGTCCCAAAGCCCAACAGTTCCAAAGAGCCCAAAACCATATTTTAGGCCCTAGATTCTGACCTAAACAGAAGACCAGAGTTCGGACAGAGTTTGGCCTAAAATTGGCTCGAACTCAGGTACCTAATTTGATAAACCCTGTAAACCCGTTCTTCCTCCAAACTTGGCTGCAACGGTTAAATTTTTGAACGTTTGGCATCCAAATAAGTCTAGAACTCGGTTTTCAGCAATCCTATAAACAGAGAAGAGATTTTCATTCTAATCACTCATTTACTTTCTATATTCTCTTCTCTTAACCTTTTTAAGCTATTCAAAGCTCTCATTTTCAAATCCCAAGCCTGTTTTACAACCTCTAGTCTACTTGCCAGTATGTTACGGTCTAGAGGTTTCAGTGAGTTGTAATCAGAGGCTTGATCCAGAAGTTCACACTTCATAATTGAAGTCGATTGAGCACTTCAGATTTAAAGCTCGGTGTTGTAAGAGCGGCAAGCGCATGGTGTTGTAAGAGTGGCAAGCGCTTGGTTTAAAGCTTGTGTTTCCAATAGTGGATTTCAAACTCGGAGCAAAAGTCCTCCGACCTTGACTAGTCCTCACAAGATGGAAACTAGGATACATCGATGTGTTTGCATTTTCTCTTTGTCCCTCTTATTTACTGTTTATATATATAACTGTGACATAGCCACTACGATATGATAGTAATATGGTAGTCCTTAATTTTCTAATTGCTAATATTCTGCTGCACACTCTATTCTCCCCCCTCTAGAGCAAATACTGCTGCATATCGATCCTACATGCATATGGAAAATTTAAGTCAAAATGACTGGTATATATATAGGGGTTAGTGTTTGGTGTTGGATGTTGTGTAGAAGGCATATGGGGGCTTGTTTGGGTAAGATGCAAATGTCATGGGTGTTGTATGTCTCGCATGCATCATGGATATTCAATTTGTTTGAGGGAGTAGGTTGATATTGTATGGTTAGAATCAAATGAACGATAATGGACATCTAGTGTTTGTTCTAAGTAAAAATTAGCCATGAATGTTATGGAATTAGAAGTGGAGCACATGATGGTGTGGCACATGTATGTCTAGCATGTAGAGTGCCTCGTCTAGCTCATGAATGTGTAATTTGTTAAGGAAAATGCTAGTATTGTTTTCCAAATATCAAAGTCACGGTAGAGGCACCAAATTATATGAATAGATAATAGACGTTATGAACCTCCAGTTTATTACCCTAATTGGAATCAATTGATCCATATTTCCTCACTAATCCAAGAAAATCCTAAAATTTTAGATAGGGCTTACAATTTGTCCACTATGAAAATTGTTCTCGAAATTAACTAAGGTAGGATATAATAGGATAAAAGGGACTAATCTCGAAAGTAATCAAATATGACTAGGCGGTGCTTATATATAATACCTTAACAAACAATTTACCTATTGGTCATTCTTCTAGTCCTTGGTTGTTAATAGGTCATTTCAAGGCTATTCTCATCCTATATAGATGTATATCTAGTCTATCACAGACCTATCCACTCTACACCCAAATCTTCCAAGATTTGCACTAGGGTACATCATATAGTCACATCTCATTCTGACATTATCATTCGGTAGTCCCTAGAGAAGATCCTTTAGGCTACTATTACGGTAACTTTATTTCCTAGCATTCGCACAATATTATGATTTCTATATCACTACAAGAAAAAAAGGGCTTTCTTGATGGTTAATCCCCGTCAAGAAAGGGTTATCTTGACGGTTGTAGATCTGTCAAGTAAGCCAGAGTCAAGAAAAGTCCTCACTTTTCTTGATGGTCTCTGACAAGACTTTTCTTGACGGTTATTAAGCATCATATAAAATATTTTCCTCGACCATTTTTAGCTGTCAAGAAATCAGCTTTGAAAAATCGCCAATATAGTTGAAAACTTTTTTTTACTCCGGCCTAGATGACGATTATTAACCGTCAAGAAAACAATTTTTTATGAGAAAAAAACCATCAAGAAAATCATTTATTCATGGTTAAAAACCGTCAATGAAGGGCCCTTCTGTAGCAGGATTGAGTTAATTGTTAACGTTTTATAACCGTCAAGAGAAGCTAAATTTTGTATAGCCAAATTTCATTTATAATTATATATTATGAATTGAACATACACATAATATCAATAATCCAGAAGATATAGATACATCAAATAACTATAAAACCTAATTTTTATCTTAACAAACTGTATATTGTTCATACACCACAAACTTCTAACACACATTCAACCACAAACATCCAACACTTGTCCAACCACAAACATATCCAACCAAAATTTGTAGTTTCATACATCTTAAGCATCCAAAATTGATAATTATGCAAATAAAACCTAAATAGGTAGTAAATCTGGCCGGAGCACATCCCTCCCATATTCACAGTACCTTCATTTTCCATGTAGTTCCTGAGAGAAGAATATAAATATATTTAATCATTTATGTGCACATGTTTTTATAAATTGATAACTGAGAACAAAATGAAATGACCACAAGGCCTACAAGTCAACACAGCAAACAAATTCTAGTCTCAAATTGTTCATAAAAGATTACAAAGAGAGCTAATTATGTACATAATCCAATGTAATGTAACATTAAATTTCTTTGCTTTAGCTCATTAATGATAATTATATTATTTTATTCCTGCAACTACACATTGAATTCATTCTCAGAAAATACTTTCAATTCACACTAAAAATCCATATGATGTATCAATAATAGAATAAGGTGTATCAACATTATATAAACATATTTACCTAGAAATGATAAAGAAATCGATACCTAGGATATAGGATTTCAGTGGAAATGTACCCATTAAAATGAATTTGGCTCAAAGGAATCTAAAGCCATAAAATTTAGGAACGTGTAGTTCCAATCCAAGCCAACCCATGCAAAACAAATATATGCATCATGTTAGCTATTAGCCATACTAATAAACACAAAAACTGATGCATATAAGAAAAATTATCCAACACATGATTTAGAGTTAGCAGTAGTGATTTTGCGTTGAAGCTACGGAGACACTACTTGTACGGAAAGTATCTGGAGATATTTACTGATTATAAGAGTTTGAAGTATGTCTTGACACAGAAGGAGATGAATATGAGGCAGATATGTTGGCTATAGTTGACGACGGACTACGATATAGAGTTGCAGTATCACCCTAGAAAAGTGAATGTTGTAGTGGACGCATTGAGTAGGAAGCCTACTGCATATTTCTTTGCATCGTAGTCCCAGTTGCTCGAGGACATTCAGAAACTTGTAATTGAAGTTATTTTGCCAAGACATCAAGGTGTATTGGCCAATCTTGAAGTGCAGTCATCGCTTGCAGAGAGGATCAAGGCAGTCTTGCCTACGGATACAAGATTTCGAAGGCTTCAAGAGAGGACGAAGGGGGTTGAGCAGATAGGACTGGTATTCATGAAGATGGAACACTAAGGTGTGGCAATCGTATATACGTTCCGAATGGAGAGTTACGACAGGAATTGATGACCGGGGCGCACAGTTCGATCTATTCTATCCATTCGGGAGGTACAAAGATGTACCAGGACTTGAAACAACACTATTGGTGGCATGAAATAAAGAGGGAGATTGCATGATTTGTAGTGAGATGTTTGGTCTACCAGTAGGTTAAGGCAGATCATCAGAGAACTGCAGGATTATTGCAACCACTTTCCATTCTAGAGTAGACTTGGGAACATATTACTATGGATTTTGTCACTAGATTTTTGAAGAGTCCTAGCGAGAAGGATGTAGTTTGGGTGGTTGTGGATCGACTCAAGAAGTCAACGCATTTTGTGCCGTTCAGAGTTGGACAGTCCACCGAGATATTAGTAGACTTGTACACAAAGCATATCATAAAGTTATACGGGGTAACGGTCAGTATAGTCTCGGTTTGAGATTCTCGATTCACATTACATATTTGGAGAAGTATGTAAGAGAATTTAGGTACGAGGTTAAGTTCAGCACCTCATATCATCTACAAGCAGATGGAAAGTCCGAGCGTACTATTCAGACATTAGAAGACATATTGAGAACGTGTATGTTGGGTTTTAGAGTTTCTTGGGACGACTACTTGCATTTGGTGAAATTTACCTATAATACTAGTTACCAAGCCAGCAGACATATGGCACCATATGAGGCTTTGTACAAAAGGAAGTGTCAATCTCTGATATGTTGGAGTGACGGTGGAGAGGACATATACTCGGACTGGAGTTGGTGACAGACAGTTGAGAAAGTGAAGCAGATTTAGAGTCATCTCCGAGCAGCTCAGGACCGACAGAAGCATTTGGTAGATTCTCATTGTCGACCTTTGGAATTCAAGGAAAGTGAGCACATCTTTCTGAGGATCTCACCTACACGGGGCACCATTAGATTTGGAGGTAGAGGAAAGTTGAGTCTGAGGTATATTATCCCTTCCACATCATAGAGCTCGTTGGAGAAGTGACATATCATCTTGTATTACCCCCATCTCTAGAGGGAGTGCATGATGTATTCCATGTCTCGCAGTTGAGGAGGTATACGACTGAACCCAGTCATGTGGTCGACCATTCCGAGTTCACAGTGGGACCCAGTCTATCATTCGAGACACAGCCAATTGGGATATTGGATAGCAATGAGAAGATGCTTAGAGGGCAGGCTATTATATTGGTTCAGGTCATATGGAAGCATCATTCCCTAGGAGAATTTACTTGGGAACGTGAGGATTCCATGCGAGAGAGGTACCCACATTTATTTGAGGATTCCGATAAGATTCGTAACTTATCTTTTTTGCTATAGAATTACCTTATGGTAGTGTTATTGTTAATTTCGAGATAAAACTTTATAAGGTGGGAAGGTTGTAAGCTCTCTTATTTTTCTGTATTATTTTTATTTATTTGGTATAATTATTTATTATTAAACTATGTTTTATTTTTAATTATGATTATAAATACACTTTGCAGTAGCTTTGATTTTTGAAGTACGACATTGGCCAATTCCTTCAAACCAATTTCATATTCGTGTTCTAGAGGAGTCCACCTTCGTTTAGGCATATCATGTCCCACTCAAAACATGTTCTCTTGCACTATATTTTTTTGCACAACTTTCGGGTTAAAATGATCATTTTTATCCTTTACCGTAATTTTGATGTAATCTACCTATTGGAATTGCAGACACAAACCCGATCCAAACTTTTTGACCCAACATATGGTTTTGACCTATTTTGAGCCTACTACACACGTTAATAGTATCCCACTCAATTGTGTTTCCATGTGCTAGTTATATTCAAATGGCACACAAGACCCATTTAATTCACTCTCGGAGCCTATTTCGATTGAATAACTTGTACCGACCCAAAACTAGTCCATCAAGCTTCGATAGAGCCTATGTTAGGTTGCCAAAACCTATTAGGACATAGCTTCAAACACAATTAAAGGTTTACTTTCCATATGTAGAAACCCAATTAAATCTTTTGAAGGTGCATCTTGCATATCTTGTGAAATAACTATCAAAACCTAACCAACTTTCCTAAAACCTCCTCTACCCAAACCCTAACATAATAGCCATTAAAAATTTATATATCAACCAAGATTTGGCCGGCCCCATATCTCCTAAAAATAACAAAAATTGAGCGCCCATCTCAGGGTTCTGTGCATGCACCCACATAACCTTTACGTCCAAAACCTCATTTTTTGACCCTTTCTGGCCAAACCACCATTTCCACTACGACCCCAACTTCCTCTCCTTGAACCCCAGCAAGTCCCCAGGCCGCCACAGCCACCAACTTGGCCGTTGCAAGGCTAAAATTGAGAGCCAAGCACAACAGACCTTGACAGAGACAACAACAGGTTTATAACATTTGAAGCAACGTTTTCCTTACTTTTATTCATATATTCTTCGTAAAACAAATTATAATGTTTACCCCTACATGTCCTATTTCTTCTCAAAGAAGCACGACACGTGGTTCCTTCTTGTTTGTCCATGGCGCAGGTTGCACGATTGTTAGTCCAGACTGAACCTATTTTCGTGCGGGCATGATTCTGGAGACTTGCAAAGCTTTCGACCTCAAGAAAAATATTGGTAATGATCCTAACATTTTGTTCTATCATCCTAATATGCTCGTTTGAAATCTCGTTGAGATTTTCATATATTTTTGCGTACAAATTATTGATCGAAGGATTTCATTGAATCTAGTGTTGTTTTCGAACTTGAACCTTCGTAGTATTTTTCTAAAATGTTTTTCATGTGTCCTTCATTGTAAAGTCAAGTTTTTCGTTATTTTTTTGATTTATTTTAGGATTATTATTACTTAAAAATTTGCATGCTTTTGGGTCCGATCAACTCGAAAAGTTGGCTAATGGTGCTACTAGTTAATATAGTTATTTGATACTTGCTTTACATAAAATATTTTAGTCTAAAATTATTTATAAATATTTTAAATAAATATTCCATAATTAAATCACTATATTTTTATTTTATAAAAATATTATTTTTATTATTGTGCCTTGATACTATATATCTTAGATGTTGCTATACATGGTATGGTACTATTCTAGTTAGAATATGATTAGTTGAGACTATATATGGTATGACCAAATATGGTTTGAGTTATGACATCGCGCTGTCATTGATTGGTAGTTTGTATATTTATTCTAGGAGTACGTGAAGGTGTGACCGAGGATACCGGGGTCGGATCGCTGTACGTATATTTGGAGACCACAGGCAAGTGTACCTTATGAATGTTTTAGTTTATTATCCTTTCCTTGATTTTTTTTATTTTATCTCTTGTTCATTATCATTGAGGACGTAGGATTAGTTGATACTTTGTGTCCTATCACATTCGGGTGCCGATGATATCTTATAGTCATCGACACTAGGCATTATGAATACTTTATTCGTGTTTCTTTGACACAATAGACCACAAGACATGATACGATTCATAATACAGTGTCTACATGAGTATTCGTGGTTATGGACTTCATGATAGAATACTACATTATTACTTGCACTTGTGACTTGCTATACTGGACTTGACTCGATTTGATAGTGCTAGACATGGGGCGGGTAGAATACTACTAGTTGTCGTTGTCTCTGCAGTAGAGCTCTGGTGTTTATTTGCTCGTTTACCCTTAGTCCCAGGACACTGTGCCTTGGGTGTTTACCTGCTGAGGATCTTGTGAGCCTTAGTAGCTAAGCCTGATATTTGGAACGTGTTCTCACGTGGATATAACTTAGACAGTTATGGTAGTTAGCCTTTCTAGCAGTTGCATTTCTTTTACTGTTACATTGGTATGCTGTTTCTTGTACCTTCTTATGTCCCATGAGGACTTGGTCCTTTCCCAGGTTTAGACTATGAGATTTACCCAGAGGTTTATGGTTCTAGAGTCGAGGCATGAGACGTACCATTATAGGAGGATGAGATCCTTTTGTAGGATTTTTCTTGATTCATGTAGTTTCTCATTAGTGACATTGCTATTTCTATTCTTAGTTCAACAGACTATTTGTTGGATCTTTTACTTTATTTCTTTGTTGTGATGACGGGTTGTCTTTTTCCATATATTTATTATCTTTATTTACTACTGGACATATCTTATTATTGATATTGGACTTCGATATTTTGTGTCTTATTATTCTTGCGTAGATGAGACTAGCACTGCATATGTGACTTGAGCTATTTTGTTGATATGAGTTATTGCTATAATTAAAACTTAAGCATTCCCTACTGGATTTATTAGGTAGATTAGCCCATTGGAGATGTGCTACTGGCATGTATTCGTATTCTTGGTCCTACATATTTTGGGATTGGAACGTTACATATTTTTGTGGTGGTCCATACAGGTCATTGATTTAAATCACTTCGGTTACGTTACTGTACCGGCGTGAGCCTGCAATTAGGATAGAAAAACCCATAGGATCTCATCCACACATATATATATATATATTTTTTTTTTCTTTCTCATCCACACATATATATATATATATATATATATATTTTTATATATATATATATATATATATATATATATATATATATATATATATATATATATATATATATATTTTATATATATATATATATATATATATATATATATATATAATATAATATTATATTATATTATATTATATTATATTATATTATATTATATTATATTATATTATATTATATTATTATTTTTTATATATATATATATATATAATAATATATATATATATATATATATATATATATATATATATATATATATATATATATATATATAAATAAATTATATATATATATATATATATATATATATATATATATATATATATATATATATATATATATATATATATTGTTATAGTTCTTGATTTCTATATTGCCTTCGAATTTATTTCCTTGACCTGCGTCTTATTTTGAATCATGAAGCCTATAAGTTTTGTTTATGCGCATTACAATGGACCCACAAGCTGGCGACGAGAATCCCACGATTATTCCGTAAAATGCAGTAGTGACCCACGTTGACGCGACCACGCCACCGGTTGAAGGCTCTTCTACCCAACTTGACAATCAAGTTGCTTCGCACCCTTCGAGGTTTAGGAGAGATGATATCCCGTCGATGCTACTAATGCCGCTGATGCCACTGATGCCACTGATGCTATTTGCTCAGCTCAGACAGTCTATGGACCCATAACAGCTATTACTGACCTTCTATGTGATGATACAAGCACAACGAGTTAGCGGCGACAAACAAAGAACATGGAGGATCGCATTGTGGCATCTTTGGAGAGGACGACTAAACTAGCTTGTAATCGATCGACGGGGTCTATCGCAAACTTTCGCCAGCTAAAGCCAAATAAGTTCTCGGGCAAGGAGGAGCCCACTGAGGTTCACGAGTGGCTCACCAACATTCAACATCAGATGGAGGCACCTGAGCTACCTAAAGACTGTTGGATGATAATCGTCAAGATGCAGCTAGCCAGCAATGCACATTATTGGTGGCTCGCATAGGAGAGACGACTTGGACAGAATAATGTCACTTGGGATGATTTTACTAAGCTCTTCCAAGAGATGTACATCCAGACCACTTTCAGAGCGAAGCTTCGAGATAAATTCCTTCATCTTACCCAGGGCAGCATGACGGTGAAGGAGCACAATGCCGAGTTTTTATGATAGAACTGCTTCGCACCTATATTGATCCAGACTGAAGAAGAGAAAGCAAAGAAGTTATATGATGGTTTGAGTTTTGAACGACAAAAGCTCAATGGAGCTGCTGTACCTCCTATCTATTCCGTAGTCCTTACCGCAGCATGACATTTAGAGCGAGTTCACAATAGGAAGGCAGGCCAGAAGAGGCCACCTGTACCAGCTAGAGCCCTGCAGGGAATACTGGCGAAGAAGCCCATGACAAACTATCAACAGAGGCCGCCCAGACATCAGCACCAGTACTACCTACTTGTCATCACTGTGGCAAGAACGGTCATATCGTGAGGGATTATAGACGCAATTGGAAGTTATGCCTGGGATGTCACTACAAAAATACTGTTAATTACCGACAAAATTTAGCGACTGACAATAACCAGCTGCTAATTAGCGATGACCTGGCGACAGACTTGCAACAAAAAGTTTATGTAAAAGACATTACAAATGTACGCCGCTGATTCCGTCGCTAAAAGAGTACCGACTACTTAGCGACAAAAATTTTCGTTGGTGCCCACCAATTGCAACATCAGCCTTTCCGTTTCATTCTTAAAATTTGAACCCAAATTTTAGTTTCCCTCTAAAACCCTTTCCTCTCCCCAACCCGACCCCCACACCCTTCTCAGGTGACCGCCGACCCCCGAAAAATGGTTGAATATTATGTTGATGATATTGCCATTAAAAGCAGAAGGAAATCCAGTCATTTGGATGACTTGAGGATGGTGTTCGACATGATAATGACACACCGACTAAAGATGAATCCAACCAAGTCTTTCATAGGGGTTTCCAGTGGCAAGTTCTTGGGCTTTATCGTCACGGCCAAGGGTATTCATATTAACTCTGAGAAGACTAAGGCGATCTTGGACATGGCTCCCCCGAAGAATCTCCTTGAACTTCGAGGCCTACAAGGACGCTTGGCATACGCTTGGCATACATCATAAGATTTATAGCAAATCTCTCTGGTCGCTGCCAACCCTTTACCAAACTGATGAAGAAAGGGGTTTCGTATGTCTCGACCGAAGAATGCCAGTGCGCGTTCGATGACATCAAGAAGTACCTTACTAGTCCTCCATTACTGGTGGCACTGATCGTGGATAGGCCCTTTCTGCTATACGTCCGAGCTATGAACCATTCTCTTGGTGCTTTGCTAGCCCAGAGAAATAATGAAGGCCACAAACAGGCAATCTACTATCTTAGCAGGACCATGATTGGTGCCGAACATCGGTATAATCCTGTGGAGAAGGAGTGTCTCGCTCTACTCTTCGCTATTCAAAAGGCGCATCATTATGTGGCTTATAAGACAATCTACGTCATCTCCCGAGTCAATCCCCTCAATGTCCTTATGACGAAGCCAGGGGCCCTAAAATCAGGATTAGCCACATAGGCAATACTTTTGACTCCGTATGATATGGTCTTTGTCCCACAAAAAGGCAATTAAAGGACGAGCATTGGTCGATTTCTTGGCAGCACATCCTGTACCGGAGACTTCAAAACTCTACGAATATATCCCGGATGAAGTCCTGGAGTCCAATACAGTCTCAGACAATCCTATTTGGCGTATGTTCTTTGACGGTACTTCAAGAATAGGACCCAAGGGCAAGATCATCACAGGAGTCAGAGTGGTCCTTATCACTCCCGACGGTCTGGTCATCCACCGTGCATACTCTTTCATGGAGTTATGCACCAATTACGTTGCTGAGTACAATGCTCTCATTATCGAGCTCCAGCTCGCTAAACAGTTGGAGGTCGACTACATCGAGGCCTACGACGACTCAAAGCTGATTATCAACCAGGTTCGAGGGTAATATGAGGTTCGATACGAAGATTTGGTTCCTTACCACCAGGCAGCAATCAATGTCATTTCCACCTTTATAGGGTTCTTTATAGAACATGTACCTAGATTGCAAAACTTAGAGGCCGACGCACTCGCTGGCCTTGTCGCTTCTTTGGCAGCTCCTGTCGGAACCCAAGATACCGTCACGGTGATGGGATGAGAGCTGGTTTGCCAAAAATATTCTACATACGTATCTAAGTTACTCAGTACAAATGGACACTAAAGTTGACATTCGGGACTGGCGATTCTCGTTCATAGACTACGCAGTCCTGTCCAAAGACCCGAGGGAAGCGACTTCTATCAAAAAGGCGCTCGCTTTGATTCTTCTATTACACAGGTACAAAAATACTGTATTGTCGTTCATACGACGGACTTCTCCTGCGGTGTCTATCCAAGACCGAAGCACAAGAAGCACTCCGAGAGGCACACGATGGTACCTGCATGGCTCACCAGCCTGGTCCTAAGTAACAGGGCTGACTATGTCATATGGGCTACTACTGATCCACTATGATGGCAGACGTCGTTGATTACGCAAAGAAGTATAGGGTATGTCAGTTACATGCTGACTTCATCCATAACCTTCGGAGTTCCTACATCCCACGACGGCCGCCTGGCCAATTGAAGCATGGTGAATGAAAATTATTGGACCGATCAGCCCACCGTCCTCCAAAGGACACAGGTTCATCCTCACCATCATCGACTACTTTTCCGAGTGGGCGAAAGCAGTACTGCTGGCGAAAGTGAAAACCTCGAACGAGATTAACTTTGTTAAGCATTACGTTATATACCGCTTCAAAGTTCCCAGAAGGATTATTCATGACAATGACCCTCATTTCGTGAGCCACTCATTCTATCGAATTTGTGATAAGAATTGAATACAGAATGTATTACAATCCTGCAGCAAATGGACTAGCCGAAGCATTCAACAAGACTATTATCAAGCTGCTCAAGAAAGTCGTTTCTTCTAATAAGCACGATTGGAATGAGAAGCTTGGCAAATTTCTGTGGGCTTACCGTACAACCGTTCGAACACCCACGAGCAACACACTATTCTCTCTTGTTTATGGAAGCAAGGCGGTGCTTCCTCTGGAGATCCAGATCCCATCTTTACAGGTGGCTATCACCAATCAGCTGACTGACGAAGACATTCAATGCCGATGGTTACCAGAGTTGGAAGCATTGGACGAAAAGTGTCTGCTAGCTCAGCAATGGATCGAGCTTTATGAAGCTCGAATTTTTGGGGCCTTCAACAAAAAGGTCCGGAAAAGGACATTCCAGGTGGGCGATGTCGTCTTATTAGTTCGAAGACCAATGGTGATGACTCATAAGACGGCTGGGAAGTTCGAAACCAAGTGGGAAGGACCGTTCATCATAGAGAAGGTCTACTCCAATGGTGCTTACCGACTGGCCAAGCCTAATGGTGATTTGCTAATAATGTCGATCAATGGCAAATTCTTGAAGAAATACTACATCTGAGGTCTAAACCGGCATATATTTCCACATCCCCTATGGGTGTTCATGAATTCGATTAACGAGTTTATCTTTTTCATAATTCCCTAGTAGAAAAACATTTCACGTCAAGATTACCTCTGAGTTGTTATTCTGCACCCAGTGAAGTGCGTGCCTATTATGTCCATATTACCTCTGAGTAGACATTTCTTCCATGACAAACCCTCGTGATTGTCATAATTATCTATAGAACCTTTCACATCCATATTACCTCTGAGTCGTTCTATACCTCCGTAGAGTCCATCCTTGCCATGTCCATATAACCTCTGAGTAAGGAGAATTCTACCACCAAAAATTTCGTGTTTACCATCTCCATATTACCTCTGAGTAAACACCCTATCCTCAGCAGAGTTACCTCTATCCCCTCATGTCATACTACCTCTGAGGGAATTTTCATTATTGTATAAGAATGTTCACAGCAAATGGACAAGCAAAGAAGCGAAACTAAAAAAAATTTCATTCATGAAATGGGAAGGTTTTTCTTTCTTTGTTACAAAAGGGTCTCTCGAAAAGAGAGAAAAAGACAAAAAGGTCATCAGCATTGTGATAACCGATGCAGGAGTTCTTCCAGTCGACTCCTCAAAAAAGCAACTTAGGGCCCAACCAATTCTTTGGCTCGACGCTCTACCTCCTCACGTCGAGCGGCCTAATCCTCGAGCTGGGACAAGTTCTGGCATACAAGGAACAACTCTGCTTGATGAACGCCAATACTTTCCCTCACCCGAGCCAGGGTCTCGGATCGTTGGCGAAGGACCTCCTGCTGGTCCCTTGACTTATCCAACTCACTCTCGGCGAGGGCCAATGTCTCTTCTAGCTGCCAAATCTGCTTCCGGAGGGTCTTATACTATTCCTCTAAGGCCATGCGACAGCAGACCTGAACCTCTTCGGCATCGGTCACTTCTTCGATTTCGGCTTCAACCTCGGCAAGCCTGTCAGTCAGAGCCTGACATCTCCGCTCGTGCTGGAAAAATTTAGAAGCCATTTTCTCTAGTTCTGCAGCCGCTAGGGATGAAAGACCGCGCTCAAGATTTTGAAGCTCCGAGACGGTGGCTTCTAATTCTGCCATGAGAGCCTCTATTGCGTCCGCCTTCGCCTCATACCCTGGATAGTCGCACAATGCAACTTGTTGGGCCATTACGGCAGACCGAGCCCTTCTAAGCAATTGGTTGTCCCGCAAGATGCCTTCTATGCCTCGCTTCAAGATGTGACGAACGGTGCCCAGAATGAGGTCGACATAATAGGTATTGTCGGCCAAACCCATTGGGGTCAGCGGAGATGCCGCAATAGAAGGTCCCGGAGCAGTAGTGGCAACCAATACGCGTCTAGGTATTGCAGCTGGAGCTGGTGGTGCCTTGATTGGAACAGAGGTCGTCGGAGGTGCAGGGATGGTATAAGCCAACGCTGTCTGAGGAATAACTAGCTCTTCATCAGGCTCCCTCGCCGGTTCTTCCACGACTGAAGCCGTGTGAACTGGCACTTGAACAGTCTCAGTGACCGACTTCTCGACGGTCGCTGCAACCAACTCCTCAGCAGTTTTCTTAACCGGTGCTTCAACAACCGGCTCATCAATGGTCATCTAAACCAAGCCCATAGCAATTGGCTCGAGGGCAGCCTCTTCGAGCAGTTCTGTAGTGACTGCATTAAAGGGCCCTACAACAACCGATTCCTCAATGGTCTTCTCGACCGATTCTTCCCCAGTCTCCTTGGCCGGGCTCTTAATGGTTTCATTGGCAGGCTCAATAGTAGCACCATCGATCAACATCTCAGTGGCCACCTCGGTTGGAACCTTAGTAATGGGTTCGTTAATGGCCGCATCAACTGGTTCTGCATTAGCCTCCTCGGTCGTTTCTTCGAGGACCATATCAGCCAACTCCTCAAAAGCTTTCTAGGTCATTTTTATGGTGACCTCTTCAACTAACTGCTCGATAGTCATCTTGACTGGCTCTTCAACAGCTCGGTCACTTAGCTCGTCAACGGTTTCCATCGTTAATCCTCTAGCATCCTCTTCAACTACCTCTTGAGGCCGAGGTCTGATGTACGCCAGGAATAATTCTTCAATCACTATTTTCTCCTCGCATCCCTGGAGGGGAGGCTCCCCAAGGGAACCAACAGCAATGCCTTCAGCACCCTCGACCGAATGACCCATCTCCGGTCGAGGTTCCTGAACCATGCCTTTGTGAAATGCAGGGCCAACCCCGGGTATTACTAAGGAAGCCACTTTTTGGTAGGAGCCATAAGCTCCGAAAAGTCTCGAGTCTCATAATCAAACGAGACAGGCGACAGAATCTCTTCTGGTTGAACAACTTCAGCTGCTGTAGCTGATGGATCTCCTCAGGGAGCTCCCTGAGAGTCTCTAATCGCCCCGACTTATCCTTTGCCTGCGCCAGTAAAACGAAGATAAAGTGAAAATTCGCGGGCAAAAAATTGAATAAAAAGGGAACTGAGATGTACCTGTGAAGACGATGCCACAGGCGGGGCACTCTGCTGCAGTGAAGCACAACGCTTGGATGCCACCCGTTTGATCTACTTGGCAGGAGGAGGACTCGTCGCCAGAGAAGCCCGACGTTTCGAAAGGGAATTTAGGAGCGCTGCATCCTCCCTTCGCTTCCGAAAGGCACTAAAACCATCCGAGGACCTACCGCCCGCAGCTTCGAACTCTCGAGGGGTCCGCGGCGGCCATTCAAACTTCATGTCCATGATGAAACTCCACTCTCGGTCATAACTTGAAGAGAAATTGTTCACCAAGCTGTGAAACTTTATTGCGGAATACAAGAAACGGGTCTTCCCGTATATTTTTGGGACCGTAAATGATGCCCCAGTAAATCTAGCATTGTAGTAACACCATGCACTAGCACTATCCAACAAGCTGCCTTCTTAACCAAGGCAAGGGCTTGGGTTGTTCATCATAGTCTGGCTGTAGCCGAACTGTCGTGTGAAGCAACTCGGCAGATAAGGCTCCCAATATACTTTGTTCTGATTTCGGTACACTAGGTGCGAATGACCAATGGATAGAAACCAATGAAAGGCACCGGTTGTTAGCTTGTCCCTTTCTCCCGCCCGGTCGACCAGCTCATCACCTGCCAGATATCAACCGTGAGAAGGGGAGATTCTGTTGAAATTATAGCCGTCCAAGCGATTTAATGCCTGTCTACAGGCCGGGACACCATACTTGTGGTAGTTGCGTAAGGTCGCATCTCCCTCCTTATAGCCGTCAAAGGTGGCAAAAACAATTAAACATGTATGATGCAGTGCTAATCAAGCCATCAGATAATGGAAGGAAAGTTTTGCACAGGGGAACGCTTTATCGTACCCACGATATTCTATTATTTTCTCTGAAAACTCTCGCAGGCCTCAAAGTGTGTCGCATACCATGGCAGAAAATATAGCAAGAGAATGCCCATAGGCCAACCTCACTGCCGACAAAATAGGCTTCCTACTGAGCTGCCCCACGGAGCATGAGCCTCCAGGCACCATAGCCTTCCTCAGCCACATCATCAAAAAGGCAGCCAGTGCCGCTTTTCAACTCACGGCGGTCAAGTTCTGGCAGAAGAAATTATGGACTATGGAGGTGGGTTTTCCCTCAGCGTCCAACGAGGGAGCCGACACCTTCGCCTCCGCCATCATAATCTCCACCTCATCAGCGGTATACGCCTTGCGAGTGGTACAACAAACTGTTCTAGGCTCCGATGGTTCCTCCTTAAAAAAGTACTTTTTCCACGCGTTAAAGTGAGGCTGACCCTTCGCAGAATCCTAACGCACACACACCTGATGATGGCAGAGCAGTTCTTTGTATATCGCCATCATCTCGGGGTACTTATTTTCCAGCCCCATGAGCTCATCTTGGCTTGGGATGTACTCCTCATACGGGTGCTCACCCCAAGGCAGCTTCGAAATAGCGAACATCTCATGGAGAGCTAACCCCATCTCTCTACACGGCATAAAGAAAGTCCCAGTATGATGATTGTACAACTCCAGCAAAGCCAAGAATAAAGACTGGTTGATGGGGATACAATGTTCAATAGCCTTTATGGCACGACGCAAGCCGGTACCACTCAGATCCTCCTTAAAGGTACCCAATACCCACCGGGTCAATTCACTCCACTTCTTGTCAGAGTGAACCCAGCCCTCGACTCGATAGGTTCCCATCCGATATGTACAGGCGGCCGCTAAAAGCCTGTTGGCAAAGATGGAAGCATCGAATGGATGCACATCTACAGTAAGGTCGTTGAACCTATGACCGGAAAGCAACACCCGCAAGGTATACGGCGCACCGTCTCGAGCATATATAAAAGCATCCTTCCTCTTGGAACCTTGTCTACCATGAAGCGACCCGTGATTACACCCCCTTGAATTGGGTTCAGTTTCTACTCCATACGTTGTCTTTCGACGAAACAAAAAAAGACCGACAGCGGTAAGTGTTGGTCGGTCGTTGGAACATATAAGGGAAGGTCATGGTTCTCAAAGTACCAGTCCAACTTGAGCTCTAGGAGGTTCGTCTCCTCAAAAACTAGCTGGTCACCAAAAAGAAAAAAGGCTTTAGCATCCCAGAACCGGCATGGTGAGAGGGTGTTAGCCTACCCTGATCTAACATACGACAGAAGTAGCTCGGACACTGTTCTTGTATCTGATCTAGTTGCCCTGCTAGTTGATCTTTGGAATCAATCTTTTGGCCGGATCGACAAGATCCTTATCGACATTTGTCCCAAGTGCGCAGACGGAGGAGTCGAAGAGAACGTCATTAAAGAGGGACGTGGTCACGAAAACTACACAAAAACAAGAACGAAAGTCTGAGATATTTTTATGAAACAAAGCATCCACGCAACAACTACCCAGTAGCACTGTGCTTCAGCAAACTGGCATCCGTGCAGGTAATGCTTCATAGTACTGCGTGTCAGCAAGATAGCATCTACGTAGGTACGGCTTCATAGTACTGCGTGTCAGCAAGACAGCATTCACGCAGGTATTACTTTGTAGTACTGCGAGAGGGCATCCGCAGGCAATGTATAGTAATCCTGTGCGTCAGCAAAAACTTTAGCACATCTTATAGTCATTACTTTGTTAAAGTAACGATCATGCGCATAGGTTGATAAAGCTTCATTGCATCTACAAACGCTTCCCTAAAGAGCAGTGCCCATGCACATCAGCGGAAAGTGCTTCAACACATCTACGAGTTGATACTCCGAGGAGTAGACGCTCAAGCACATCAGCAAAGCAAAAGGTCGAAGTATATTACTTGCGACCGGCAGTCGCACGTCGTTATGAACTACGACGCCGACAGCCGGAGAGTCATCAACGTCGACAACCTCTGAAGCTGGCCGCTTCCCTCTGGCCTTCTTCGTGCTCGCCGCAGTCGCTTTAGGAGCTTTCGGGGTTCTTAATTTCTTGGAAGCCATAGCGGAAAAACTAGGGTTTGAAGGAAGAAGAGAGCTCTGACAGAAGCTTCGATTGGAAGAAAGGACAAAGAGAGAAACTTTTCTCTCTTCGAACAGTCTCCTACTTATAAGAGGAAGCCACGTCAGCGAAATACTTCGTATTCGATGAGACTCTTCGAACGTCGTAGGAATTAAGAGTTGAGATCATGATAACCGTTCCCTAAAAACGAGGAGTTATCATCAACTTTTAATGAAACGACGGCTCAAGGCATTTAATATTGAAGACTAAGCATGACGACAGCCTGTCAGCAAGCGTGCTGAGCATTATTTTTGTAAAGGACACGTGTCATGCTTCTGTTTAAAGTATTTTGAGCTTGATTCAAGTTCGAAAAACTTTGAAGGGGGTCTCGTAGAAGCATGAAAATAAGCGCAACAATTACAGAAGCACAGATAGCAACAGACGCTGCCTATAGTTTACAAAAGCACAGAAGATATTGATTGTCTAAAAGCACAGACAAGGACAAGTTACAAAGAAACGAATGAAGACAGTGCGTAAAGAAAAAGTTCTTTATTAAAATTATGTTTACAAAAATCTATTACAGATTCTTCATGATTACATATAAAGACTAAAATGCCTAAAGTCTACAAATAGGTAGTCTTCAGAAAGTACGCAGCCCCCCAAACGTACAACAGTGTCAGAGCGAATCACTTTCTCATCAGAGTAAACCACTTCCTAGCCAGGCGCGGAGGAACTCTAATATGTCTAATGAAGCAGCTATTGGCCCGAGCAAGAACGTAGCTCCTGCTCGCAATGCTACTGCGGCTCTTGAGCAGGGCAGAGCACAACCTATGGCTCTTCGGATTGGCAATAAATCCAAACCCGGTAGCTTGGACCTCAAAGACCTCCAAGATGTTGTTCAGGTTCGAACTCCTCATGCCAAACGCTTAAGTACATCTCAAAACCCAATAGTCGTTCTTCTACAAGGACACATCTTCTTTGAACGAAGAGATCCATGACCAACAGTCAACTTGTGCAAGGCCAACGACTGTTTGAAGCTAAGTCGGGATCGAGCATGACTACGGGAATGCTAAGAGACAATGGATGTAGCTCCTCAGAAAAGCTTTCCTTTATATAGGATGAGTGTGGTCCAACCCCAAATGCCATATACCATCGGTCAAAGGCCCCCAAATTTATGTGATGAACCTAGGACTCAACACAATGAATCTCATTTAGTAGGTTCATTTAACTGAATCCTAGGCAACGACCTCCTTGAATTCTCCAAAAGACGGTGGTAATTAAAGATACGTTGACTCAGCAGACACCAAGGGGCGTCATTAATCACAAAGAGTGGTCAGAAAGTCCTTATACATTTTGTAAAAGCACAGCGGCTTCACGAAGCTCTCAGAAGTCTCTCATTGCTTCGTAAAAGTGCCGCGGCTTCACAGAACCCCACCAACAGTCTCCTCGTCACCCAAAAGTGCAGTGACTCAGTTGTCTTCGAAACACAGTCTCATCATCGCCTAAAATCACAGTAACTCAGTTATCTTCGAAACACGGTCTCCTTATCGCCCAAAAGCGTAATGACTCAGTTACCTTCGAAACACAGTCTCTTCGTCGCCCCAAAGCGCAATGACTCAGTTGTATTTGAAATGCAGTCTCCTCATCGCCCAAAAATACAGTGACTCAATTGTCTTCGAAACATAGTCTCCTCGTCGCCCAAAAGCGGAGTGACTCCGTCATCTTCGAAACACAGTCTCCTCGTCGCCCAAAAGCGCAGTGACTCATTTACCTTCGAAACACAGTCTCCTCGTCGCCCAAAAGTGCAGTGACTCCGTCATCTTCGAAACACAAGTCTCCTCGTCGCCTAAAAAGCGTAGTGACATTGAAGCCTCACCTGAAGCGCATCTCGTATAGATGCACAGTCCTATGAGGTGGCATTGTTCCACATATATCTTTTCAGATATTTCCCAACCGGTTTGTTTAAACCACCGCTCCAAAGATAAGAACAGAGTTTAGTTCTGTTGATAGGAGCAATATCCAATCGGTTTTGTTTAAACCACCACTCCAAAGATAAGAACGGAATTTGGTTCTATTGATAAGGATAATATCCAATCGGTTTGTTTAAACTGCTGCCCCAAAGATAGAGGCAAAATCTGACTCTTTAGATAGGAACCAAACCCAGTCGGCTTCATTTGAACAAAAAGTCTCGAGCAATAGATGCACGCCATGTGCCATCTATTCGGTTATGCTGATAACCACCTGAGATCTTGATAGAAAAGAATCTCAATGCCTGTCACATGTCAACTCAATAGTAGCCCTTATCGTGCAAAGACAACATAATCTCTCATATCTCAACACGCAGCATTCCTGCGCGTCTAACAAATCTCAAGCACGTCGTATATATGTAAGGCGTATAAATAGAAGGAGTTCTCCTTCATTAAAAAGGTCGGCAATTTCCTAATTGGCAATCCAAAGTTCCATTCACGAGCACCAGAAAGTCAGAGCAAGTTCAACTCGTCGTCATATTGTCAATGGAGTAATGGAGCCGCTGCAGTGCTCGATCTCCACCGTCACACTTTTCTAGAAATTCTTGTACTTAAATCTCCTATTTAGGAGTTCATTTTGTACCTTTTATACATTTGAATACAAAACTTCGTTCAACTCTTTGTCATGGCAAACAATGGTACATGGTGCAGAATTTATTTTCATAATGAGTCGATACTTAGTTGACCGTTCGTGGATGTACAATCGGCGACATGAGAGTAAGATTGGTTTGACTAATGATTTCCAGGCGGACATCGAGGAATTTCTGAGATATGCCAGTAGCCAACCTTATTTCATGGACGGGAGGCTCATAAAGTGCCCTTGTGTCAAATGTCACAATATACCATTCAAAGAGGTAGATCTCGTGAGAGAGCACCTCTACAAGAAGGGTTTCATACCGAACTACAACGAGAAGATGGCTCAAGGAGAACCTTTGGTTCTACAATATCAGTCCTCCTTCAATACGGAGGTGGGAGAGTCCACTCTTGGAGATCACTTCGAATATCGGCATGGAAACTTGGCACGTGAGTTGGTATTTGATGCGGCTTGTGCCGATCCAAGTTTTGATCTGGAGGATCCGAATCCTGCTGCAAAGGAGTTCTATGATATGTTCAACCATGCCAATACTCTGTTATATTCGGGTTGTGATTCTCATTCTGTCCTATCGGTGGTGATGCGGCTGTTGAACCTCAAGTCTGATTTTAACTTACCGCAAGAATGCTATGATCGGATAATTCAGTTTGTTAGAGAGTTGCTGCCAAAAGGAGCGAAGGACTTGTCAGAAGACTTTTAGTCGAAGTTGATGAAACGAAAACTCAGATTAGGCTATGAAAAGATAGATTGTTGTTGTAGCGGTTGCATATTGTACTACAAGAAGATAAAGGCAGATGCATTTTCTGTCACGAGGACTGGTACAAGCCCATTCGGGGCAAAGAAAAATTAACTGCATAAGCAAGGTTGCGCCCCAACAAATACATGCAGTTTTTGCTGATCATAAAGAGGCTACAGAGGATGTATATGTCCTCGAATACTGTAGAACACATGACATGGCATATCAAAGAATGGAAGATGGATGAAGGAGAGTTATCTCATCCATCCGATGGAGAGGCATAGAAGCATTTTGATCGATGTCATCTTGGATTTGCTGCAGAGCCTAGGAATATTCGGTTGGCTTTATGTTCTGATGGATTCACTCATTTAGGAAAGGCGGGGTCTCAGTACACTTGTTGGCTGATGATTTTGACCCCTTACAATCGACCACTGTGGATATGCATGAAGACTACAGAGGATGTATCATACCCGGTCCAAAAAATCCAAAGAAGAACATCGATATCTACTTGCAACCGTTGGTGGACGAGTTGAAACAATTGTGGTAGTTCGGCGTTCAGATGTATGATATATCGATGAAGCAGAACTTTCAGATGAGAGCAATGTCGATGTGGACCATCAATGATTTTCTAGCATACAGAATGTAATCTGGATGGAGTACTCATGGTATTATGCCTTGTACGATATGTATGGATAAGAGTAAGGCATTACGCCTTCAGAATGGAGGAAAAGCTTTTTTTATTGTCACCGTCAGTTCCTTCCTATCTTGTATCCATGGAGAAAGAGCAGGGATGCCTTTAGAGCTGGTAAACTGGAACTAACTCCTTCCCTGTTGAGATTGACTGGAGATGTTATTTTGACAGAGGTAGAGGATTTGCCGACTGTAATGGAAGATCCGAGATCGGGCCATCACTTGAAAGGATTCATACATAACAATAATTGGATGAAGCGGAATTTCTTTTGGGACTTACCTTATTGGAAGGATAATCTCATAAGACACAATCTTAATGTCATGCATATTAAGAAAAATGTATTCCACAACATCTTCTATACAGTGATAGATATCAAGGAAAAAACGAAAGACAATCCCAAAGCAAGAAAGAACTTGAAAATTATTTGCAGGCATCCAAACTTGCATCTAACACGAAGATCCAATGGTAACTGGATCAAGCCCTCAGCACCATTTACATTGAGTAGGGATGATAAATTGATAATATGCAATTGGATTACAAAGTTGAGATTCCCTGACGGTTACGTGTCGAATCTGGCAAGATGTGTCGATCTCAACGAACGCAAGATGATAAGGATGAAGAGTCATGATTACCACATGTTCATAGAGCATTTACTTTCTATCGCTCTGAGAGAGATGCTGCCCTCCTCAAATATGGGGTCCGCTGGCCGAGTTATCTATATTCTTTAGAGATTTGTGTTCAAGTAAGTTGACGGTGCAACATATGTTTGAACTTGAGGAGAAGATTGTATTGATATTGTGCAAGTTAGAAAAGGTGTTTCTCCTCGACTTTTTGATAGTATGGAACATTTGCCGATTATCTTGCATACGAAGTACTTATCGATGCCCCCGTCCATAGTCGATAAATGTATCCATTTGAGAGGTATAAATAATTAATTATCTAGTACTAATAATTAATTTATTCAAATATTTCTAATATTGAATATATTATTTATAGATATCTACATCATCTGAAGAGAAGGTGGGCAATAAGGCTCATGACGAAGCTTCGATATACGAAGAATATATTATTGAGGAGGTCTCAAACTTCTGCTCAATCTACTTCGATACTCATGTCGGAATAAACTGGAATAGAGAACCAAGAAATGATGATGGTGAGGTCGACGCATCGAATAGTGGAATCCGTACTATCATCAATGTTGGTGGCATGCCTACAAGTGCTTCAAAGTTACGGTGGTTAGAGGACGATGAGTTTGAAGCCGTTCATAGTGGTATGGAGGAGATGGAAGATATAGAAGTAAGCGACATAATTTTGCTACATTCCAATTTTGCTATATACTTTTAAAAGAAGTTCTCTAACTTTTCTCGTTATTATCACAGTACTTTTAGAGCTGAGATAAAAATGGAGAGACCTAACATTGATAATTATGATCTTGCTAGAGAGGTTGACAGAAAATTTCTATCTTGGTTCCATAATTATGTAAGGATTAAAATCATTTAACTATTCTAAATTTAATAATTTGTCCAAGCTTTGCCTAATGACGTTATGATACGTGATGTTTTAGGTTTTTTCCTGGTACACAATTACTGAACGAAAGACTTTGATCACTGGCTATCGGACCAAGCAAGAAGGCAAAATGTTGGGATGGATATACCATCAACGGCTCCAAATTTAGAACCACTGATAAGCCTATCAATCACTTAATTGTCGATGAGGAGGCTAATTATACAAAGAATTTTTGAGTTTGTGTAAGGGGTTCAGTCTATGATGCCGATCCAGAATTTAACATTACGGTGTTCTAAGAGATATTGTAGAGCTGGATTACTCGTTTGATACCAAAATTGCGTTATTTAAATGTGATTGGTTTAACACAACACCAAAGCAAGGATGGAGAATTGACAAATAGTTTGGATTTATTGTTATAAAACATGGAAAAAGATATGTAGGTTTCGAACCATTTGTGTTGGCTAGTCAAACGGTCCAAGTGTACTATACGAGTTATCCCAGTCGACGACGCACTACTCGTATTGGTAGGCTTGTTCATCATGACAAAAGGTTATACAAACTTTTTGTATATCGCGTGTAAAAGAGCACAAGTGATTCCTAAACAGGAGATCTAAGTACAAAATTTATGGGGACGTGTGACGTGAGGATTGAGCACTACAACAGCTCCTTTACTCCATTGATTATCTGACGATGCGTTGAACTTGCTCTGACTTTCTGGTGCTTGTGAGTGGAACTCTGGGTTGCCAATCAAGAAGACGTCGAAGATGCCGAAGTCTCTTGATCGAAGGAAGACTCTTTCTGTTTATAGGCGGGCACATATGCGATGTGCATAATGGTTTTTTTTTGATCCGTAGGAATGCTGCACATGGAGATATGAGAGAATTTGTTGTGATTGCACGGTAAGGGATGCTGCCGAGCTGACACTGGCGAACACTGTGATTCTCTTCCATCCAGCTCTCGGGTAGTTATCAACATAACTAAATAAAGCCACATGTCGTGTGTTCGTTGCTCGATAATCTTCATCGGACTTGAGTGGATTTTGCTTCTATCCATAAACTCAGATTTTGTCCTCATCTTAGGGGCTACGGTTTAACAAACCAATTGGATATTGCCCTTGTCCACAGGAACACACTCCATCCTTATCTTTGGGAGCGGTGGTTTAAATAACCAATAGGATATTGCCCCTATCACCAGAACCAAACTCTGTTCTTATCTTAGGAGCGGCGGTTTGAACAAACCAATAGGATATTGCCCCTATCAACATAACCAAACTCTGTTCTTATCTTAGGAGCGACAGTTTAAAAACCGATTGGATCATATCTAAAAGGACATAAATATCAGAGTGGCCACGTGGAACGGTGCCAACTCACAGAGCTGCGCACTTATACCAGCAACTGCACTTTTGGGCGATGGAGAGACTGTTGCTTCGAAGGCCACAGAGTCACTGCACTTTAGGGCGACAGGTAGACTGTGCTGAGGCAACAGAGTCACTATGCTTTTGGGCGACGGGTAGACTGTGCTGAGGCAACAGAGTCACTGCGCTTTCGGGCAACGAGTTGACTGTGCTGAGGCAACGGAGTCACTGTGCTTTAGGGCGATGAGTTGATTATGCCGAGGCAACAGAGTCACTACGCTTTAGAGCGAAGAGTTGACTGTACTGAGGCAGCAAGGTAACAGATGGAGCCATTGAATGGACTGTGCTTCTGGATCGGATGGAAGGAGTTGTACTTCCGAAGGGGCTACGCTTTTTGGTTGAAGCGAGGGAGATGCGCTTCTGTTTGAATCGAAGGGACTGCGCTTCTGGTTTAAGCGAGGGAGCTACGCTTCTGGTTGAATCGAAGGGTTGCGCTTCTGGGTTGAACCGAAGTGGCTGCCCTTCTGAGTTGAAGGAGCTAGTTTTGTCGAAGTCATTTTCTATAAGAAAAATTAATGACTGCTTTTGAACAGATGAGTCAAAATTCTCTCTCTTTATTACCGCCATTTGGGGGCCTCGAGAAGCGGTAACTAAAACTTAGTCAAATGAATTTATTTAATGAGATTCATTGTGCTGAGTTGTAACATCCCAGTCCTAAAATACTTAGGACTAGGAACATAGACATGCCAGCTGTATACATATGAAGTATACTCCAATATATGGAAACCTCGTATGAATACATAAGCTGTAAAATACAGTAAATCCAATAGTAATCTAATCTCATCCACAAAATGAAAGAATAAAAGATACGTCATAAATCACTTCGAATAATCGTTGTACAAGATGTTGGGTGGAGAAAGATCCACTGCCAACCATTTAAATAAAAAGAAAAATGCACAAGGAATGGATAGATAAAATGGATATAAAAGATCCAAGAGCAATCCTCCTCGACAGAAAGGAAAGATCATGATCTTGGCTAGAGCACCTGCGAAAAATCATAAAAGCACATACCTGGACAGATCACTAGGTCCTTAGAGGGACGTAACAAGATACAAAATATCATGCCATATAAACTGAATAAATACTGCTCAATAATAAGTCAATCGGATCATAACATGGTCCAATACTCACCCTTGAATTAGCGTACCATCTCCCCAACCAAACAAGGACAGGAGATGGCACACCCCCACGATGAAGTATCTTTCCAAGTCATGAATCCAATATGGTATCCGTACCACAACAAGGTTCAGCACCTTCTCATCGAAGTAGTAAGCCACACCTACAACCAAAGAAGGACAAGATGTGGCAAACTAGTCTGCGACAAGTTACTATTCCAAGCCACGGTAAGATACAAGTACCCAAACCAAGAGTACTCATACCTAACGGATAAGGTAGCCTAACCATCTAAGTGCATGTAGTTTTAAGAACATCCTCCAACGCATAGGCCTTAGCTAAAATGGGATCGACATGGTTCCCCCTTGGGGCACCAGAGGCCAAATAAGTGAGAGCATGACGT
Organism: Iris pallida; assembly: GCA_029216955.1. Lineage (NCBI taxonomy): Eukaryota > Viridiplantae > Streptophyta > Magnoliopsida > Asparagales > Iridaceae > Iris > Iris pallida. The sequence goes on along the minus strand of JANAVB010037206.1, from coordinate 10,312 downwards.
TTTGTAGAACGTCAGTGGCCGTCAGTAAAATAAAGGGTCATCTCACACCGTATCTCCAGCGGAGCATCCGGATCACAAAAGGTAAAGTGTATAGTAGCCCATACGCTAAGGTATTGTCCTCCCCGCCTAATGCCTACTATGTTGTATCCACAACACATAACCTCTATTAACCGCTAAGTCAAACTAATCATGCAAACACTATTAGTGGTTAATCCTATCGTACGGCTTATACGTACTTGTGGCCAGCCAGTCACGCATCTCCAAGTTCTATATACGACTCGCAATAACAGGTACAAATATGTCAAGGCCTATGAATGCAACACACAAAGGGTCGTCCCTTAAATCTAAGTTCAATGTGTAAGAAAATAGAATATAGCAGGAAATAGAACTGAACAGTAAGATTCTATCAAATTATGCCATGTATCACAGTTTATTTTATAGAAAGTAAATAATAAGTAAATATGAAATATGAGCTAAAATAAATAGACATCAAATGACAAGGTATCTTGCCTGAGGGTGGTGCGAGATGTAGCAAATCCAACGGTCAAAAACGTCAGCACGAAAGTCAAAATCCACAAAGAGCTCCGGATGCTGAAACAAATATCATGAATGTTTGGTATAAAAGATATGTCTAGAAAATGCCTGTCAATAAGTCCAATTTTGGAACAGGGGCAAAATCGTAATATTGGGTCAAAACGATGTCCGCCGTTGGATCCGTTTTGTACCGAAAAGTGTGCCAGTACCTACGGTCACTAAAGTCATCAAACTACATGTCTGCAGGTCTGGTTTGAGGAGACAAACCCAACCGTATGTCCAAAGTTGGATTCAGGTGGGTCGTGCACAATTTTGCCCGTTGGATCAGGTCATGTGCCCACCAAATAGGCGTTCCGGTCGACCTTTTCAGAATTGGACCAAACTTGGCACACAGGACCAAAATTTTGATACGGTCCACTGGCGCAAGTTTTGTCTCGATACGACAAACGTACAAGAAGTTATGGCCAAGTTTGTAAAAGGTCGATACGGGGGTATCTTGACGGATACACTGATTTCGTCGCGCACATGCAACGAAATCGAGTTCCGTCAGTTCCCACACATCGGTAACATCCATATGCGCCTTTCGATGCGTATATTGTACGACCACGTCGCCCGCTTTGTCGGGACGCACGCCATATCAGTCAAGTTTCTAAAATTTTATGTTTTCAAAAACTGTTTTTATCAAACTTTGAAGTCTAAAATATTTACATACAGCGAATTTTGAAATTAAACTGAAAAAGGGTTTGTAGTGCTACATGTGCTCTAAAACTTTGTTCAGATGAAATTTCAAAACTGTGAACATGTTGACTAGGGTGGGCCTGTGAACGATGCTACTTGGATTGTTTATAATCTGTTTTTGTGACAATTATTCTCCAAACTTTGGATCGATTTTTTGAGTCGTTGGAATGACCACTCCCTGAACTAGTTGTTGGGATGTCAGAGGGTCATCTAGGCTTCATATAGGATTTGATGGAATCGAAAACGAGCGAGTACGATAGAAGAATGACAAGGGAGAAGATGGTATACCTGGGGTCGGGTGAAACAGATTTTCTCTATTTTGGGTCGGTCGGGAGTGCTCCGGCGAGGCGATGGGTGGTGACGGCTTGCAGGCGGCCGAGTGTGGGCGTGAAGGTGTTGGGGTTCTCTAGCAGTTGCTGCGTGAGGCCTGGTTGAAGGAAATTCAGGTTTGTGTGGGGATAATCACCAGGGAGGATCGACATATATATGTACATATATATATGAGATTCGATTCTATTTAAAATCGAGATTTGGATTTGATTAGATGAAATTCGGAAGAGAATCCAATAGAGATTACATAGGAAAGATTCAATAGAGTTTGGTTTGAAATTGATCGAATTTGGATCTGGTTGTTTCCCTCTGTTCGCGGGAAAAAAAAGAATTTGGGGGGGGGGTCGGGTTTTGCTTTGTACTGTTCCTACGGAACAATACAGAGATGTATTTCTTCTTTTTTTTACTTTTTTTTACTTTTTTTTAACAATCCTTTTAACAAATCTAATAAATAGCAAAAATGTAATAATAATTTTAAATATAAATCCTAAAAATGTTAAATATATTTTTTTACAAAACTTCCCAATATGTGCACATATATTATTTATTTTTTGTAAAAGATAAAGAAATCTAGGTATTAATAGAAATAGTATTTTGCATATACTAGATATAGTATTTTATTTGCAATAAGGTAATAAATTTTTAAATAAACCAAAAAGAAAAGAAAAATATTTTCCACATGTATAATGCAATTTCTCCATAATTTAAAATATTTAATACTTATTTCTCTATAAGCTACAAAAATGAAACATCATAATAAACTCATATAATATATATGTATATATTTTTCATAACTACTATAATCAATCAAAATAAAAAATTTTTTTTAGTAAAAGTGAAAAAATAGTAGAAATTTTAGGAGGTTTACATCCTACCCAACTTATAGAAATTTCGTCCTCGAAATTAAAATAAACTTAATATATTTAATAAATAAAATAACGAGACTAATTATTAAGAGAGAGTAAGTACGTAATCGTTCTTGGGTTTCAAAAAGATGGAGAAGGTAGTTATAGAAGAAATCCAAACTGTTTCCATATTCTACAAAAGAGGGTATTCTTAGTCTTGCACTAATCATGGATATCCAGTCGTTTGAGAGAATGGGTCGAAGTGGCATGGTTAAACTCAAATGGGAATGAAAAATGGATACAAAGGTTTATTCTAAGGAATTGTGTCATATATGTGGTGTAGTTAAAATGAAGCACAAGATGGTATGCTTGTGTGGGACATGTGTGTCCTGTATGTAGAGTGGCTTATCTAGTTCATGAGGGTGAAATTTGTTGGAAGAAAATGGCTAGTGATGTGCTCAAAATATTAAAGTCACGATAGAGGTATCAAGATGATACAAATAGAAATATACTTTTAAACCAATGATTTATTAGTTCCGTTGGAACCAATCTTTGTTAATTTAAGTCTTGAATTTTAATCTATATTAGCTAAACAAGATCCCTAAAATTAATCTAACCATTCGTACTAGGTGAGGGTAGCCAAGAATAAGTTTCAACTCGAGTGGTTGAGCCAAGTGTCAGTCGAGAGGTTACTTGGTTCCTTAAGCCCAAAAATGCGCCTTCTATGACTTTTGTGTATAAGTAGCACACATGCCTCAATTTAGTAGCACACTAGTCATGTGCATAGTGGGCTTCTAGTAGATCATAACCATATATTGGGTCGAAAGATTTGAGTCGAGGTTGGGTCTCTAATTGAAGCCAAAATATCAGCATTACGGTAAGGGTTATGGTTAGCCTTTTTGACATGAAAATCGTATCATAGAAATAGAGTACAAGGGGACATGATTGAGTGGGACATGATATGCCTAAATGAAGGTGGACTCGTCTAGGTCTTACATATGAAATTTGTTGGAAGGTAACAACTAATATTGTTCTCCGAATATCAATATCACGGTAGAGGACACCAAATGATCAAAACAGAAAGTGGGTGTTCATGAGGCAGTGATTTATTATTCTAGTGGGAACCAATTTATCCTAACCAACCAAAAAAAAAGTTTAGAGAGCTTACAATCTATACTCTCCAGAAAGTCCTTTCTAAAAATTAGACTAAGGAATGATTCTATGATTAATGAAGTTAGAAGAATTCAAAGTCGTGATATCGTATCTAAACTTTTGATATAAAAGAATAACGTGATACATATATGAATCAAGTACGAAGATCGTTTCTCTGATTTCAAATAGATAGAAAAAGATTGCAAACGTCATTCTTGTGTTCCCCAGGAGATACTCCTGGCACGAAACATTATGATGATCACACGCGACCCAAGGACATAGTGTAGAAGCATAGAAAATACGAGGTTCATACGGATCACAATTTGCCACATATATACTTTGGGCTAAACAGGTCCGCATAAAGGAGAGCTGCATGACAGATTCAATGCCTTATGCGGCCCATCGATAACCAGCTGCAGAAGAAAGATATGCGGCTAAGAGGATCAGTTCGTCTGATAAAGCTGACAAGTTCTGTCTGACAGAAATGACAGCTCTAACACTTTGACAAAAAGATAAGACGTGAGACGTCACCAAAAGCAGGGTTCATACGCTTTCATGCGGGCAGAAGGAGTGTCACCTAAGCTGCATGAACCTTATGCGGCTCAAACATATGCGGCCCCAAAGTCTCGAACTTTATGCGGCCAAGGTGGACTGTGACCCAAGCCGCATGAGCTTTATGCGGCCAAAATACAGAATCTATGCGGCTTAAAAGCCCTTAAGCTATATACGGGCTAAGAAAGTTTACGACTTAAGCCGTATGAGTTTCATGCGGCCCCATATGGTCGAAAGCTGAGAGACTTATGCGGCTCAAAATGATTCCTGTGATAGGACACGTGGCAGGCTGACCAAGTCTTAACTACCCAGATTTGCTGTAACAAAATCCCAACAAATCGATAGATGGCGGCCAAAGAGCGGGTCTTCACGTGCTAATTAGCCACGTGGCCACAGGCCATCTATGCGGCTCAACATATATACCATTATAAATAGCATGGTACCACACCCCTGCAAAAGGCTGGCAACCTTCGAAAAGAAATTTCTTCAAGAGCTAAGGACTGCTTCAGATAGTCCAAGGAGTAAGGCAGAGGTGATAACACTTTTCCGAGCCTCTACCGTCACCCTAAAATAAAAAACTAAACAACTGTACTTAGATTGTTTCCTAGGATTTCTTTCTAGGCTTTTCTTTGTACAAGCGAGTTTGCAATCAATTTCAGTGTTTCTGTAATACCTGTCTTTGATTTTTAATGGGAAACACGATGGCGACTCTGCTGGGGACGTCCTTCTCCTCTGATGAGAAGCTGGTGATGCAATCTGACGCGTCCAAGCTCGGCTCTACGCAGCAAATGCTTGTGGTTCGTTTCGACCAACAAGCCTTCGAAGAAATGCTCTCTAAGGGAGCGCCAGCCCGTTCAGAAGCGAGCCAACCCGAAGAGAACTTGCAGGACGTCGGTGCACAGAGCTGTTGCCCCCGACCAAGTTCTCGAAGAAGCTCCTTCTGCAGCCCAAGGTGACCAAAGCTCTCCTACGGCTTTGCTTCCGACCGTAGAGGACCCCACTGTCCCCAAATCCAGCAGAGAAAAATACGAAGCTGAGTTTTTGGGGGCACAAGGGAAATTCATGCAGACAGAAGAAGCTGCATAAGAGAGATGGGCAGTCTGTCCATGCGGCAGCCAACTCTGGCTACAGGTAGACAACTTATACGGCAGCCAACTCTGGCCGCAGGAAGATGGCCCATGCGGCAGCCAACTCTGGCCGCAGAAAGATGGCCTATGCGGCAGCCAGCTCTGGCCGTAAGAAAATAGCCCATGCGGCAGCCAATCCTTGAGTCAGACAGGATGTCTCATGCGGCCTTGTCAGAAGCTCTGTGTTCAACTTTCTCTCATGCGGGCCCAACGCCATGCAGCCTTGAGAATGTGGGATGTATCAATCTGGACTAATTTTACTATGCGCCTTCGGGTGCTAAGTCAAAAAAGTCTAGGGCAGTACGGGCCTAACAAGCCCAGTCAACTGTCCAAGTTGCCGATGGCAGCAGGCCCCGTTGACTGTTAACGGGCTCCTGATGGAAAGTTGTACAGAACCACCCACGTCCAGTCCCCCAGGGCTAACGGACAAGGTGGGTCTTTAAAGTCTCCCTCCAACGATCCAGAGCATGTGCTTTTACTAGCCACGGAATACCCGAGTCCACAAGTTTGGTGCAAAGGTAGGTCAGCTTGCTACCGACTTGCGTGAGGTGATTACTCACAAACACAAGGTGGCGGTATTGGCATGCAACGAGTCCCTCTCGAGATGTCGTTGCACTAAAGTCATCATCAACTGCTGCTACGACAAATTGGCAGCACCTGAAGGTCGGCAGTCAGTTTTCCAACGACTGCAGCAGCCAGCACCTGTCCGACAACAACTCAAGAAACAAGTGAAAATTCCGGGAGACAAGGAGTTTCCTTTTGCCTCTTGTAATTCAACTCAAAAGGTTCCTCCTGGTAAGGGAGGAAAGAAGACATGCTCTTCCAGCCCGACAATCTCGGCCAGTATTGCAAGGAGACCCTCATCTGGAGGGTTGCCACCGACAACCACAGAGGATGTCTATTTAGGCACTCGATCCAAAAAGAAGCTTCCAGCACCCGGGGGCACCTTCGGCCTCCTTGAGAGTATATGAAGCTGGGGGTAGCAGTCCCCTCAATATATGCGACAACCCGGTGTACCGAGAGCACATACAGGGGGTAGAGACCCCCCCCCCCAGAACTGCACAACGGACTTGGACTTCCCTGAGGGCCACCACCCTCACCAAGACGATGCGGCTTCCAGCACAGGGGATAGCAACCCTTCCGAGTCCGAGGAAGATGACATTCCGATATTCTCCGACGATTTTCCTGTACAAGGGTACGGCACAAAGAGCACCTCTGCTACGATCCCTTCCACCTCCACTCACGTGAGGACAGTCTTTATGGCTGACGATGATCATGAAGCGCCTTCTGACTGACAACGTCTAGAAGTACTTGAAGCCATGCTCCTGTCCTTGGTCAAGTCTGTGGACGAAATCAAAGCATCCTTGCCAACCCAACCGGCAAGGACGTCCGGACAAACAAGGTTGGGACCCGCAGTCAACGCGAACTCCAACACGACCGCCCCTCCTTTGGGTGATGATCCCTTAGGAGCATCGTTCCTTCTGCTAGTCGGTACATGACTTACTTTGAAGTCACAACCGACCACTTGCCACATAGTGATGCCATTCTCACACGATTATTCATCGGAGCATTGGAGGGGATCGCGTTCGACTGGTACCTGACACAGCAATCTTCCCGACAACTACATCCATTCTTTTGACGGCTTCAAGCACATATTCCTGGAAAAATTCTACTAAGTGGGGCATGTAACGATGTCGTCTCACATGGACGTCATTCAGGGAGAGACGGAGCTAACAAGGAACTATATCGAGCGGTTTTGCCAAACCGCAATGAGATTGCCCCAAGGCAATCCCGAGAGCTCCTTGATTGAAATCTGCCAGAAGAAGTTGCTCCTCGCAATTAGGCTCTAGATGGGTGACGATCAGTTCAGGATTGGACGACCTTCATCATAAGTGCTACCAATGCAAGGCAAAATTGAAGAAGTCTCGCTAGTTGGGATTGCACATCCCAGATGGAGAGGATAAGGGCAAACGTCCTGGTTCCACCTCCAACAACAACAACAGTGGCGCCACCTCCAACCGGGATAATAAGGGCAAATAGGCCATGGTCGCTGATGTAACCCAAAAGCTCGAACAAAATAGGCGAAAGGTCCGTGGCCTAAGGTGAATTATTCATTTGAAGATAGTTATGTCAAACCTATCTTCGATATATTCTTGCAAGGGGTAGGATCCAGCTCCCTCCACCAAGGCGCGAGCCCCGAGCAGCAGAAATGGAGGACCTAAAATTTGTCACTTCTACCGCTAGTCCATCATTCCACTCATGACTGCTTCCAATTAAAGTGACACATTCAAGTCTTATTGACTCCAAAGCTCTGTCAATAGACTTTGAAGAGGTTACCGTGGCGGCGAACATGGTGTCATTCATTCAGTTCGACGACTTCCCTCAAACAAGCACTCCAGACGGGTAATACCTGTCCCCCGGGCAACGATGGAGATTACTAATCTTCCACCCATCTGGAGCCAGACATCTGGATTGGTAACTCTCACCACATTGCGAGGAGTGATCATGTGGGTGCATCCAGACTTAGTGTCCGAAGTTACCCTGTAGGTGTTATCTCCTACCAACAAGAAAAGGGCAGGAAGTCTAAATCCTGCCATACAATTTCACGCAGCCGAGGCTGAGGATCGCAGCCATTGTTACCCGTCTGGAGGACAAGTCTAGCCCGTACGGGATAGTTCAGTCGAAGATCCTCAGCCGGCAATGTTGCCTCCCTCTAATGTTCCAAGGCCATCTCAGCCCCCACTGGCGGATAAGTCCAAGCCAAAAGAAATCCGATTTGTCAGGCCACTCCGTAACGATGTACCTCAGGGACTTGAGAGACCTTACAACTTTGACATATTATCACAATTGGCTAATACGCCAGCAAAGTTGTCGTTATACGAGCTCCTAAGGCTCTCCAAGGATCTTCGTGTCGTATTGAGCGAAGCACTCCAAAATGCTAACGCCTACTTAGCACAGGTCAAGCCTCCAAGGGAAGACCCGCCAGCAGATCTACGGGACAGCATGGCACATATGCAATGCCCAACATCATATTTACTCCACAGGACATGTTGATCAAGTCCAATTTGTATGATCGCCCTTTGTACTACACTGGATACATAGGCGACATCAAGGTGGATCGGATGCATGTCGACCCTGGCTCGTCAATAAGCATCATCCCGAAAAGCTTGCTCCAACTTCTAGGCATCCCTATGCACCGGCTAGCGACAACCACACTGCTATTAGCGGTTTTAACTCGGGAAAGAGCTATCCCCTAGGGAAGATCCGATTGAAATGTCAGATTGGTGACCTTAAGACGGAGGTTACCTGCTATGTCATAGATGCAGACACCTCCTACAACATTGTCATGGGACGTCCGTGGATACATGACTTTATGATCGTGCCATCCACCCTTTACCAGTGTTTCAAGTATGTCAGTAAGCACGACTTCATGAAAACTGAATTCGCCGACATCGATCCCTTCAAAGGGGTTGAATCTTATTATTCTTCGGAGGCTTGTCTATATGACGAATCCAGGAAACATATAACTGACGAACTAGAGCCAATTTCAAAACCCACTCAAAGGCAACCGGAAGACACAAAGTCCCTTGCTGAGCCAATTGTCATCCGTCTTCTCAAGACGAGCCGGCAACCAAGTGTCGATCCAACACTCTCAGGTAGGTTAATACCTCAAGCTGAACCCTTGGTGGTCAAGTTGCCCAAGACAGCATCCCGACCTCTAAGCTCGCAGACGTAGAACTCGCCAAATACTTGGTTACACAGGTGGATAGCCCCTCTCCTGATGATGTAATCCTTGTGGACAAAATTTCTTATTTCATCAATAAGAGGCTGCCGTTAGACTATTCTGAGTATGATAAGCCTAATCTAATGTATGCTATACGAGAATGTCTAGACGTTAGCCTGTACACACGGGTGACCAACCGTCCATACCCCAAATCAACTTGCTCCCATTAAAGGCGCTTACTTTCTGGTCCCAGACAGAAGAGGATGGGATCACACATCATCTTTGGCCAAAAGAAGGTTCTCAATCTTTCACCCACAAGAGTCCGTTCTCGGACCCATGATGGAAGATTACCGCTCTAACCTGTATAGTCCTCAAGCCAATTACTTCATGCGAAAGTAGGGTACGACATGGAGGCTACCCCGGGTCTGAATCACGACAGTGGTCGACGATTGCCTCTACAGCCAGCTCGACATTGGCATGGAAACCTCAGGACCATTATCACAAATCCAGACGCGGCCTCGGGTATGTTACACCACCAACAACGCCCGAAAGTTCCGATGTAGAATGCGAGTGGCACTCTCGTTCGTCCGAGTCACCCATTTATGACTCTGATAGCAGTATTGGAGATATTTAGACAGACATTATCTGTCAATATGACATCCGCTGATATCGAAGAGGAAGACGAAGATCTACTTGAACCACTTGAGTTGGAGCCGTGGGTCCAGCAACTAGACGCGCAATGGGAGAAACGCTTTGAACTTTGTGATCCTTCCACTGAGGACGAGGTTATGTAAGTTAACCTCGATGATGAATCCTCTCCAAAGCCAATCTTCGTAGTAAAAGCCTGACAGACGGCGAATGGGAGTCATTGTTACAACTCGTCAAGAATACATCGACGTCTTTGCCTGGAGCTATGAAGACATGCCAGGGCTAAACCCCGAGATCGCACTTTATAAGCTCACATTTATTCGGACCAAAACCAGTCAAACAACAGCAGTGACGATTTTTCCAGACATCATAAATTCCATTGAAGCGGAGGTAAACAAGCTTATAGCTAGCGGTTTCATCCGCGAAGAGAAACACCTAGACTGGGTAGCCAACGTATACCAGTCTCATCAAAAGAACGGAAAGATCCGAATTTGCATCGATTTCTGCAATCTGAATGCGGTAATGTCCTGAGGATGAATCCCTCTTCCATCACCGACATAATGATCGATAATACGTGTGGCTTCGAGAGAGCATGTCCTTTATGGATGGCTTTTCAGATACAATCAAATCAAGATGTCTCCTGATGACGAGAAGTATACTAC
>JANAVB010037205.1:30000-43428 GCA_029216955.1 Iris pallida | reverse complement strand
GTCCTTTTGGAATCTCTACGTGTCGGTGTCGCTCCGGAAGGCTTTTCTTCGATTCGATCTACCGGGAGGTCTAAATCCTTTCTCCTTTTCATTTCCTCATGCATATAGGTCTATTTTAAACCCATAGGAATGACCCCATAGTTGTATCTCCATTTGTGTCCATTTCGTGTCTATTTGGAGGTCATAGGAGTGTCATTTGTGTTGTGGTTGTATCCATGTGGGAAAATCCCAAATTTGGACACACTATGTGTTGTTGTTATGTATGAATGAATTATTACATGTTTAATCTCATATTTTTGAATTGGAGATGTGTTCTATAGTGTCTCATATATACATATTAGTGTAGAGAGTGAGTTCTTGATATATTATGTTATATACTTGTGTTCTTGTCTCAAACTACCTAAATCCGTCATGATTATTATCCACGTTTTTAATTTCAGCCCTAACTTAGAAATGTCATAACTTCTAGCTCAAAGCTCAGTTTAATCTCCCATTTTTTTTAAAAGAAGCGTATTGAAGTTAGCTTTCCAAAAACATGTATTAGTAGGCCTAATTCTTTATGTAACTTTCTGGAGAATTATTTGAGTGTCAGCTGTACGAAAGACAAACGCGTTCTCGGTGTTTTTGCGATTCCGGGAGTTTCCGGAAACGAAAATGCGATCCGTTTAAAGTTTCGGAAAGCTAACACATATATCTATAACATACTTTAATCCTAAATTTTAATTCATGCTGAGATGGTACAGTATTGATTATTAGTAGGAGTTACTATTCGGTATATACATTTTGTGCACCATTGTGTGTAATATAATATTCTATTTAATTTTAACCCATGTTAATGTATATACATTATGTAATTAAATAGAGAATACAAGCATGAGTAAATGGTTAAATAAATGATGTATGAGGTGTAAGTATCCTATCTAATGTAAGCATGTATAAGTATGGCTTGTAATGAATATGTAGGTTCCATGGTATGTAATGTATGGTGCATATAGTGGTGCAAGAGAATAATAAATGATGAATGAATGCAAGCATGAATGTAATGTAATAATAGATGTAATGTATGTAATATATAAGTTAATGAGATGTAATGTTCTATGTTAACACAAATCCTATATTACCTCATGTACCCCCTTACACTATGTTGACACTATCACACTTGACACATTGTTCACTTACACTTTAACACTCTTTGATATGTATACACTATGTATGCCCATTTAACCCTCACTTGCCCCTTTGTCATGTTCACATACACACACATAGCCTCTTAAATAAGTATTTAAGAATATAGTTAACTTAGCTATGTATGTATATTATATATATGTTAGCATATTGTGTTGTAATATATAAGTTTATATAACCATTTGAAATGCCATGATTATAGACCTAATGTTGAATACCAATATATGTATGTGTATATATGTGTAGACCTATATAGCTTAAAGTAATAGATTACCTAGTGTATATCCAATGTGAATTCTTGCCTATTTGAGTATTGAATAATTGCATGCTATATAGAGTTGGGTGTATGTTGGCTTGTATAGCCTTGTATTGATGTGTGCTTGCTTGGATAGTCTTGGTTAGGCCTAGTAAGACTTACTGGGTTAGGACATGACCTAGTTTGACCTAGTTTGACTAGTGCAGTTGACCTAGATTGACTGGTTAAGCCTAAATTTGACCAACTTAGACCTAGTTTGGCTAGTTTAACCTCGCTTGACCTAGTTTGACTTATTTAGACTAGAACTGACCTAGTTTGACTTCCAGAGTTGACCAAGAGTTGACTTTGGCCTAGATTGACCTAGTTTCATGTAGAATGCATAGTAGAGCTTTATTTTATCATTTAGACTTGTTGTGATTTGTACTGTTCTATAGGAGACAGACACCCCTCCTCGGACAGTATATTCTCTTCAGACACTCAGGCTATCAGGCGAGTACATTCTCTGACCGTTTCATACTTGTCTGGATTTACATTCTTGCTCTAGATTACTGTACTTGATGCTGACACGATTGTTATCACGGATTGGTACTATATGGATCTCCTTTTGGGATGTTATCCCCTTGTATTCACTAGATACATATTGTGATGTGCGTTTCACTTCCATATTGTATTTATTGAATACCCATATCCTTGTATACTCATTGTGCATATTGTACTCTCATTATCACATGAGCCCCAGGGATAGACCATTGTACACTATTGTATAACATTGTACATCCATTGTATAACATTGTACACTATTGTATAAGATAACGTAACTGGAGTAGATCCTTGTGTATTGATTGGAGAGGGGGAGTAGAATTGGTTATGTACTCAAATCCTATTGTACAACATTGTATAACTATTGTATATGTCTATTGTACACCCACGTACAATGGAGTTACCATTGCATTTTCCTAGCCCGTTTACATAACCAGATTGTACTCTAAAATCACATGTTCCTTACAATTCTTACTTATCATATTAGATATTTCCTGTTATCAAATCTCTACTGTTTTCTATATCTTCTTCTTTCAGCGTTTCATGTACTTTACTCTATTGCATGCTTTATATTTTCTAACTCGATATGAACTGCGTGAGATGTTTTGTGGTCGCTCTCGTCCTGACTGGACCTGTTAAAAATTTTACAGATAGCTTGGAGGTTGCCTGCTAGCCTAGAGGAGACACCTTAGAGGTTGTTTAGATAGTTATTTTATTTGTCTGGAGTTGTATTTACTTTGTGGATTACTGTATTTGAGTTTTGAGATATATTTCTGGGTTTTTGTATCTTAGACACTTAGACTTCTATCTCCCGTATCTCTTTGGATTTTATGTTTTATCTAACCTTATTATGCTCTACCTTAAATGTGATTGAGATTGTATCTGTTTAGCATTATATTGTTAGATGATGTGACCTAGGACAGCGTTCTACCGCCGACACTGCGGCGTAGGCTGGGCGTTGTTACGTTCTCGTACCCTAACAGTGGGTGCGGGTCGTGACACGTTTTTAGTGGTGGCCCATGCAGGTCGAGACTAAAAGTGTAGTGGTATTCGAACTTGAGTACCACTACAGCCTGCACTAGGAATAGGATATATTTTTGAAGATACTCAATCACAGTTAGGAACCCTTGAGAGATTCCTGGGATGACCCTGGAGAATCTTATTTAACTTCGATTTGAAAACTCTCTTTTTCCTTGATTTGATTCATTTTCACTTTTTGTTGTTAAATTTGATTTTAATGGATTATTGTTGAATTTGATTTTGTATTTGTTAATTTTGATGGATGATTGTCGAATTTTGAATTTTGATGATAGCTGTTGCATTCGAGTTTGTATTTTGATTGATTTTGTTCATTTTTGAATTTTGATGTTCGTTAATAAATTTGATTTGATTTTTGAGTATTCATTATTGATTAATTTAATTTTTGGCAAGATGAAATTATATGGGCTAGGTCATCTATGTTATGGAATCTAGTCTTCTATAGTCACATTAGCCAGCATGGTGAGGACATATATTCTGACTCTGGATATATTTCTCGGGTGTGGGAATTTAAGGTTTTTGCAGCCAAGCTAGCGGCACCGCGAAAATGTTAAATACCATGATTCTAGAGATATGTGCATAAGTCAAGGGTTCTGTGATTATCGTAGCCTTGCTTACTAGTATGACGAGGATTTAGAGTACATGATTTTGGATAGACGCATATGATGATCAGATTGCACCTTAAATATTTTTGAACATGTTTTCTCTATTTTTGTTCAGTCACTAAAAAAAAAAATTATTATTTGTTGTTTTGTCTAGTTTCCTACTATTTAATTCAGGAGTAAGTTTAGTTGGTTTTATAAACCTTGTGAAATTTCTTGCTATGAGTTTTTCATAATATAATGAATCGATGATTTTGTTAGACTTTATCTTGAATTTGATATTTTAGCTCTGGATTTCAAAATCGTTCCTTCTTTAAACAGATAAGCAGAACAGATTTTAGCGTTATTTCTTTCTTGCTATTATCCTTGTATTAAATAATAATGATAATAAAGCTGTCTTGATTACGTCAATCACCTGCTTGCAATCTTGGTAGAGATCTAAATGTTGGTCTTAACGTAGAATTAATTTTTTTTTTGGGACATGAGAATATATGAGTATATTTACATAGTGGACACTTGCCTGATACGTATGCATGCTACACTTGATTTTCCACCTATCTAAATACATATTAATATGTTGTTAATATTAAAATTTTCAAAACCCCAATATTTTTGGTTTTCCTGCTTTTCCAGTTTAAATTCGTAATTTAAATATAAATTTCATGTTATTAGTTTTGTCTACATAACTGCACATGTATGATATCTGCAGAGTTTCAATTTTTAGAGAAATTGGTTAAGTTATGTTAAATTTGTAAAATCTGAGACTGCATTATGTTAATATTACACTGGTTTAAATGTTAGCTTATTTTCAGATTTTGTATGTAAATGCTGAACTAAAACTGGGTTTAACCTTTCAATACTAAGCTACAACCCTGTACAAGGACACACACACACCCTAACTTAGTATACGCTGTCATGTAACCTAACCTTTCCTCTCTATGTTATGATCACATACTTGTATAGATATATATAGAGCTTAGGCATACATGTTATAATATATGTATATACATAACTAAATCTCTACCTCTTATAGATGTTTATGGTTAGCCATGCATGTTATGATTAAATAGGTTGTGTATTGTAGGTTGTTAACCCATATGCCATGAGTAGTGTAACAGGATAGCTCATATACAATTTCATGTATATTTTCACATACACCCATACACACACAAACCACATAACATTACATAATGCTAGTTTTTCCTCTCTAACGCTCTCTCTGTATATATATATTGTGATTTGGATTTCAATGCAAGTGATTTTCAATTCCTTAATTTTTGAATTTGATTTTCTGTACCCTTTTTCAGATAATTGGTAGTTGCCTTTATTGTGTTTTGATAAGTACCAGGATGGTAGACCGCCTTACAGTTTTGATGGTTTGTTGTTCTGTAACTTCTCTAGATTAGCACCCTAAATTGCTTGTATGTTTTGATACCCTATGACCGTTTCGGTTAGCATGACTAGTATACCTAGATGAGACTTTCACTACCACCGTATGCCATTGACCCTGTATGTCGTCCTTTTGATGGTATGATTTATTTAAGTTCTGAGATTTGATTGTGGGGGTTTGACCTAGAAGGATTACGAATATTTTAATTTCGAGGACGAAATTTTATAAGGTGGGTAGGATGTGAGCACCCTAAATTTTGGGTTGATTTTTTTTTCATTTTATTTTAATTTTCTGATTGGGGGTAATTTTGAAATTTCGTGTTTATAATTATTTTAATAATGACATTTAATTCATGATATGATTTTGGTGATTTTAAATCATTTTAACATTATTTAAATCAATGACTTGTGGTTTTGACGTTTTGCTAGTGAAACCCTAGAGACCGTTTGACCTAGAGCCTAACCATGTGATTATGATATTTTAATGTCATTTTTGACCTAAGGATATTTTTGCATTTGACCTCTTTGAATTATTTTGATATTATTTTATTATTTATGATATTGTTTTGGGGTTATTTGAGTCGGGTTCGAATTTCAACTCAATCCGACTTGAAACGGGGACCCGGGGGTAAGGTAGTTTGACTCTAGTGGGACCCACACACTAGTTAGGCATGGCCCACATGATATTAATTTTAGTCCACATGATAGAAATATTTAGTTAGAGGTTAGACTAATTATTATGGATAAGGTTAGTGTGATTAGAGACTTTAGAATGACTAATTTAGCCCCAACCAATTAGCCCTTTCCTAATACTCATAGAATAGGTTAGTAGGGGCTTTTGGACTTTTCCTAATAGGACAAAACCACCTTTATGGCCAGCCACAATAAGGATAGGGTTGAGCCTCCCATTTGTCATTATCCATCTATTTTTCTCTCTCTTGTTCTTTTCCAAATTCCTAGAGAGCAATCCCTAGCAATTTCTCCACCAAATTATTCCATTTCACCACCAAATCTTCTTCTTTCCTTCTCCATTCTAGCCAAGGAGGAAGCTACCCAAGTTTGGGAGGATTCGGAGCTCGTTCGTGTCCTTTTGGAATCTCTACGTGTCGGTGTCGCTCCGGGAAGGCTTTTCTTCGATTCGATCTACCGGGAGGTATAAATCCTTTTTCCTTTTCATTTCCTCATGCATATAGGTCTATTTTGAACCCATAGGAATGACCCCATAGTTGTATCTCCATTTGTGTCCATTTCGTGTCCATTTGGAGGTCATAGGAGTGTCCTTTGTGTTGTGGTTGTATCCATGTGGGAAAATCCCAAATTTGGACACACTATGTGTTGTTGTTATGTATGAATGAATTATTACATATTTAATCTCATATTTTTGTATTGGAGATGTGTTCTATAGTGTCTCATATATACATATTAGTGTAGAGAGTGAGTTCTTGATATATTATGTTATATACTTGTGTTCTTTTGTCTCAAACTACCTAAATCCGTCATGATTTTTATCCACGTTTTTAATTTCAGCCCTAACTTGGAAATGTCATAACTTCTACCTCAAAGCTCGGTTTAATCTCCTGTTTTTTTAAAAGAAGCGTATTGAAGTTAGCTTTCCAAAAACATATATTAATAGGCCTAATTCTTTCTGCAACTTTCTGGAGAATTATTTGAGTGTCAGCTGTACGAAAGACAAACGCGTTCTCGGTGTTTTCGCGATTCCGGGTGTTTCCGGAAACGAAAACGCGATCCGTTTAAAGTTTCGGAAAGCTAACACATAGATCTATAACATACTTTAATCCTAAATTTTAATTCATGCTGAGATGGTACAGTATTAATTATTAGTAGGAGTTACTATTCGGCATATGCATTTTGTACACCCTTGTGTGTAATATAATGTTCTATTTAATTTTAACCCATGTTAATATATATACATTATGTAATTAAATAGAGAATACAAGCATGAGTAAATGGTTAAATAAATGATGTATGAGGTGTAAATATCCTATCTAATGTAAGCATGTATAAGTATGGCTTGTAATGAATATGTAGGTTCCATAGTATGTAATGTATGGTGCATATAGTGGTGCAAGAGAATAATAAATGATGAATGAATGCAAGCATGAATGTAATGTAATAATAGATGTAATGTATGCAATATATAAGTTAATGAGATATAATGTTCTATGTTAACACAAATCCTATATTACCTCATGTACCCCCTTACACTATGTTGACACTATCACACTTGACACATTGTTCACTTACACTTTAACACTCTTTGATATGTATACACTATGTATGCCCATTTAACCCTCACTTGCCCCTTTGCCATGTTCACATACACACACATAGCCTCTTAAATAAGTATTTAAGAATATAGTTAACTTAGCTATGTATGTATATTATATATATGTTAGCATATTGTGTTGTAATATATAAGTTTGTATAACCATTTGAAATGCCATGATTATAGACCTAATGTTGAATACCAATATATGCATGTGTATATATGTGTAGACATATATAGCTTAAAGTAATAGATTACCTAGTGTATATCCAATGTGAATTCTTGCCTATTTGAGTATTGAATAATTGCATGCTATATAGAGTTGGGTGTATGTTGGCTTGTATAGCCTTGTATTGATGTGTGCTTGCTAGGATAGTCTTGGTTAGGCCTAGTAAGACTTATTGGGTTAGGACATGACCTAGTTTGACCTAGTTTGACTAGTGCAGTTGACCTAGATTGACTGGTTAAGCCTAAATTTGACCAACTTAGACCTAGTTTGGCTAGTTTAACCTCGTTTGACCTAGTTTGACTTATTTAGACTAGAACTGACCTAGTTTGACTTCCAGAGTTGACCAAGAGTTGACTTTGGCCTAGATTGACCTAGTTTCATGTAGAATGCATAGTAGAGCTTCATTTTATCATTTTAGACTTGTTGTAATTTATACTGTTCTATAGGAGACAGACATCCCTCCTCGGACAGTATATTCTCTTCAGACACTCAGGCTATCAGGTCTCTGACCGTTTCATACTTGTCTGGATTTATATTCTTGCTCTAGATTACTGTACTTGATGCTGACACGATTGTTATCACGGATTGGTACTATATGGATCTTCTTTTGGGATGTTATCCCCTTGTATTCACTAGATACATATTGTGATGTACGTTTCACTTCCATATTGTATTTATTGAATACCCATATCCTTGTATACTCATCGTGCATATTGTACTCTCATTATCACATGAGCCCCAGGGATAGACCATTGTACACTATTGTATAACATTGTACATCCATTGTATAACATTGTACACTATTGTATAAGATAACGTAACTGGAGTAGATCCTTGTGTATTGATTGGGGAGGAGGAGTAGAATTGGTTATGTACTCAAATCCTATTGTACAACATTGTATAGCTATTGTATATGTCTATTGTACACCCACGTACAATGGAGTTACCATTGCATTTTCCTA
Organism: Iris pallida; assembly: GCA_029216955.1. Taxonomy (NCBI): domain Eukaryota; kingdom Viridiplantae; phylum Streptophyta; class Magnoliopsida; order Asparagales; family Iridaceae; genus Iris; species Iris pallida. The sequence continues at coordinate 34,940 of JANAVB010037205.1, read as the reverse complement.
GCCCGTTTACATAACCAGATTGTACTCTAAAATCACATGTTCTTTACAGTTCTTACTTATCATATTAGATATTTCCTGTTATCAAATCTCTACTGTTTTCTATATCTTCTTCTTTCAGCGTTTCATGTACTTTACTCTATTGCATGTTTTATATTTTCTAACTCGATATGAACTGCGTGAGATGTTTTGTGCTCGCTCCCGTCCTGACTGGACCTGTTGAAAATTTTACAGATAGCTTGGAGGTTGCCTGCTAGCCTAGAGGAGACACCTTAGAGGTTGTTTAGATAGTTATTTCATTTGTCTGGAGTTGTATTTACTTTGTGGATTACTGTATTTGAGTTTTGAGATATATTTCTGGGTTTTTGTATCTTAGACACTTAGACTTCTATCTCCCGTATCTCTTTGGATTTTATGTTTTATCTAACCTTATTATGCTCTACCTTAAATGTGATTGAGATTGTATCTGTTTAGCATTATATTGTTAGATGATGTGACCTAGGACAGCGTTCTACCGTTGACACTGCGGCGTAGGCTGGGCGTTGTTACGTTCTCGTACCCTAACAGTGGGTGCGGGTCGTGACACTTTTGGTCTCGAATTCTCAGGATTGGCTCTGACTGTTCATTGAAACTGAGACTCTATATGGTGACAGGATTAACATTTTAATTCATCAAGTCTTCTTCTTCTGAAGGTAACCCGAGTATTACAAGTGGGTGATTAGTTTTTAGGACTGAACAGAATTTAGTGGGAGAAGTAAGCCTAGTTGGTTGCAAGATTATGTAGAAAATTTTAGAGTTAACTTTAATGTGATTTTGTTAATTCTGATTTGGATGTGTAAGAAGGGGACTGATCATGGTAGCAGGGGACTGGTCAGTGAAATGAGAAAGAATAGTAAGTAGTGTGTTTATGTTAAGCTTGATTTAGGACAGTGAACTCTTATATTTAACTGAAGGCTTCTTCAAAGGAACCTTAGCTTTTGTCATCAGGTATCATAGTTTGATGAACTGGAAATTCATATATCAGTGTTTGATTCAGTTTGATGAACTGAGATTCCTATATCAATGTTTTGATTCAATTAGTTGAACCTGAGATTCCTATATCAGTGTCTTAGTAAGTTTAAAAGTGACTGATGGTGCAGGACTGATTTACCTGTGTAAATAGTTAAGAGCAATAGGTTGTTGAGCACCTGGGTTGATTGTCACGACCCGCACCCGCTTTTCGGACGCGAGCTCGTGAGCAAGCCAGCTACGTGTCGAGCGGACTCCAGCCCGGCTCGAGTACGTATAAGCTGTCTAGAGTAGGGTATCATGTCTAATCTAAACTATATCTCAATCCACAGGTATCATATGAAACAAAAATGAACAATTATGGGTCGTGGTCTGCAGCCCACTAGCATATATGTCCGATTAGACTCTAAGAATAATATGAGTCTATAAAGCTAAGCTGATAAGCAGGATATAACATGAAAGCACGAGAAAGATAGTAAATCAATAATACTAACAAAATACCCGAATCATGCGATTGAAGTCAACTACCACATGCTCAGCTAACTAACTCCATGCAATCAGCTACCTGAAGAGATCATCAGGTCCTCAGAGGACTAGCAAGATACATAAAACATGCCTACTAATATGACAGTAAATAACATGTAAGAGAGATAAGAACACTGCAAGGAGAACATCTAAGGACGACGAGTCGTGTGGAAATATAATACTAGACTTGGCTATCAATCAATCGATTAACCCCTATAGCTTGTAGTACAATGCAAGATACTCCCAATCTATAGTAGATTTTGACTGTAATACAATACAAGATACTTCCAGTCAAGATTAGCCAATTCTAGTATCGATCTCCTCTCCTAAAGGATACAAAGTCAAGTAGACTCCTGTAAATCGTAGTACAATGCAAGATACTCCCAATTTATAGTGTCGCAATTCAAGTCAATCAATCAATCAATATATGCTATAGGTCGTAGTACAATGTAAGATACTTCCAATCTATGGCATGTCTCAAGTCAAGTCAATCAAGTGATATCAAGGTAGAAGAATCGGCTATTGGTCGTAGTACAATGTAAGATACTCCCAATCTATAGTATGTCTCAACTTTAGTACAATACAAGATACTCCCAGTCAAGATTAGTCAAGTCAAGAACAGATACAGAAACTGACAACTCAATCGCAAGGCAAGGTAACATGATAAGACCAATAATCTAGCAATGTCAAATACCCTATACGTGTACGTAATCTAGAACAAGTAAAGCAATCAAGGACGAATCAAGCATATGACAAAAAGGACTACAATAAGGAAAGAAAACTATGTAAATACTGTATATGTTCGGCAAGGTATACTTGCCTGGAGGTTGCATGGAGAACCAACAATGTATCGCCAATCAACAAGTCAGAAAGTCTCTCCGAAAGCTATAATAAATGTTACCAACATTCTCAGAATAGTCAAATTAGCTAGGATTGCCTGTCCTTAAGTCCAATTCTGGACACAGGGGCAAAACGGTAATTTCGGACAAAACGGTGTCCGCCGTTGGACCCGCTTTGTACCGAAAAATATGCCAGAGTCAATCGTCTCTAAAGTCGTCAAACTACATGTCAACAGGTCCAATTTCCGATACGAACCCAATCATATGTCCAAAGTCGGATTTCGGCGAGCCGTGCACAAAATCACCCGTTGAGTCGGACCGTGGGGCCCGCAAAACGGTAATTTTATCAACTGTCTCAGAATCGGACCAAACTTGGCATACAGGACCAAAAAATGATACGGTCCTGATGGCGTAAGTTTCGTCTCGATCTGACGAACGTGCACAAAGTAATTAAAATTTTTGCACAGAGGCCGATACGGAGAATTTCGACGGATATGCATCAAATTCGTCGCGCACACGCGACCAATTCAAATTCTGTCAAAGCCCATACGACCATGAAGCCGTTATGCAGCTTTCGATGCCTTCGGTTCGCGACCACGTCGTTCGGTTTTGCGGGACGCACGTCGTGTGGATGAGTTTTCTAGTTTTTTAACTATTTTAGATAATAGTTTTTAGTCAACTTCTATCCCGATTTAAACAGGGTACAATAGACAAATAAATAAACTAATTACTGTGTTTTGATTATGGTTAGGTTGTCTATAAATCCCTTCAATTGGATTTTCGAAACTGTCGATTGTTCGGCTAAGAATTGTCTTCCAAATCGGGTTTTGGGACTGCTCTAGTACTCTGTTTTCAACAGATTTTTGTCGAACTTCGAGTCGATTTTCTGGGTTATCTTGATCATTCAAAATTAAACTAATTGAAGACACTTGCAGATCTATAGGTTTTGTACACACCTGATCAAACGGTTCGAGAAATGATTCGTTCTACGCGACGAAAAGTTGTCGCAAAGTTGCCTCTCCCGCAGCGCTCTACTGTTGCGGCTGCTCTGCTCTAGGCCGCACGCGTGCCTCCGGCGTGTTCGGCCGGCCATTGGCCGCACGTGCGGCTGCGCCAGTGCTGGGAAGTCGCCAGGGTGGGTCGCCCAGCCTCGAGGGTGGCGCGCGCGAGTTTTGTTTAGGGTTATCGTGTTCCTCTTTCTCTCAGTCTCTCTCATATATAGGCTGATATGGGCGCTCGGGTTAGGCTAGGATTGCTCGGGCTTGCTGTTCTGGTTGTAGGGGAGGTTGGGCTGTGGCTCACGGGCTGAGGAGTTGGGCTTGGCCTGTGGGCCTGGCTCATTCTATTACTTATAAGTAATTTACATATAAATATTTATATATACGCATATATGTATATACATACAAATATATATATATATATATTTATATATACATAAGCACACATATATCTATATACATTTATATATTCATACATATATACACCCATATATATTTATATATATACATACACATTTACACTCATTTATATGTATGTATATATGTATATATAATTATATATTCTTAAATATGATATGCACATAAAAATTAATATATATATATAAAGGTGAAAATGAATTATAAATGTATACACATATATTTATCTAAAATGCACCAATATAATAATATTTATCCTATTTCTAAAATAGAATATTAATTCAGCAATAATAAATTATATTTATGTATATAAATCTGTTATATATGAATTGCCTATTTAACAATCAGAAATAATAAATAAAATATGTACGTCTACATGGGCGTTGTTGGTTGCACTACATTGACTACATGGGCTTGGCTTAGTTCGGTTCCAGTCCAGACTGGTTTGATACAACCGGGTCTTCCATAAGTCAATAAACCTTAATAATAAATAATTAAATAATAAATAAAATCTTCGGTAAGGGTTAAGTCGCAACCTTGTCTGGTTTTCTTAGTTAGGACGTTACTATGGCTCGGCCTTCCCTGCCAGGACTAATACACTAGTCAAAGCACGCCACTGCACTCTCCGTGCCATGATTCCTAGTCGCATTGTACTCCAAATTTAATCCTGATTAAAAATCATCCACCGTAATAATTAACTAAATAATCATTTATAAAATCCTACAAATACCCATTTAAATCAAATGAATAATAATAAAATATTTCAAAAAAATTTCGGGAAGGGGAGCTACAAATCTACCCACCTTAAAATAATTTCGTCCTCGAAATTCTAATTCATAACTAGTCCTTATAAATCAAAGTCTACTATTACCTTAATCTCCTCAAATTTAATTTCTAAAAAATATTTATGGCCTTCTCTAGTCATTTGGTATTTACGAAATCTTGCGGACTTCTACCCACCTTTGGTTATACTACTCCCTTGAAACACAGGTCACAAAAATCATATAATCTTCTAACTAGTGACTAATAATTATACCAAAAATATCTAGGACATATGGTATCTATAACTCTCATATCTATAAACAACCAAAACTCAATAATCCTGCAATATTATTTTATAAATTAAGAATTTCTGATGAACCCTAGACAGTACGAT
>JANAVB010037205.1:0-25000 GCA_029216955.1 Iris pallida | reverse complement strand
TAGGGTATGTCTACATGTCTTACTCAAGTATTTCTCCTCCCAGCAAGTATAAGTGAATCCAGAATATGACACGAGAATCGAGATGAGTTCAGCCAAACATGATGATACCATCAATAATTCCAGTAATAGAGGCTAGACAATATGGTATGTGTGTTGCATACATGAATCCAGAAATATCCATACATGTTGTAACAGAGAATCACATACAAATAATTAGAACTACAGTACAGTAATTGACAAGTAAATGAGAAAACTATCAGAGAATGTACTCGCCTGATACCTTGTGCAACTGATAAAAATAGATGTCTGAACCTGAGTCACAAAGTCCTAAATAAAGCAATACAGGTTATGATGTGTTTAAAATAAGGTAAATAAAGTTTACGATGCAATCTACATGATTTCTAGGCCAATCTAGGTCAAAGTCAAACTTGGGTCAACCTTGGTCAGTTACACTAGTCAACTAGGTCAATCCTAGTCCAGTCAAGTCTCACTAGGCCTAACCAAGTCTAGGCTAGCATTCACACACATCCATAATGCTACACGACTAACTTCATACAAGTTATATATATATAACATATATACACGTAATTTATATAGGCATAAATACATAGGCATACCCATAAATCACATTATATACTCTATAAATATAGATGGGAAGAGGGGACAGAATGTCAACACACACACACACACACACACACACACACACACACACACACACACACACACATATATATATATATATATATATATATATATATATATATATATATATACAATGCTATATACATATATATAGAGAGATAGAGGGGATGCCATAGCATCAAAGTGTATAGGTAAGGTATCAATGTTAGGCAATGTGTGAGTGTAAAGAATGCAATGTGTAGAGTGACATGTGTGTGTGTACATATATGTATGTGTATCTTGGGTGAGTGAGTGAATGTCCATACAATTCTCAGTTCTCAAATTTTAGTGTGCAAAAGTGTGTGTGTGTGTACATAGGTATGTGTGTATAGAACATAGGCTATAGGTGTGTGTATGAATGTGTGAATGAGGGACTATATGTGTGTGTAGAGAGTGTCATAGGTTCTCAGATTTGAAGATAGGAGTGTATATCAATCCTTAGGTTTTGGGCTAGGGTATAACCATGTGTGTGTGTGTAGAGAACGTGGGCTTATAGGCTAACTGTGTTCTGAAATCAGCAAGGGGTCAAGTGAAAGGGGGTATTGGTTAGTCAGTTTATATATATGATGTGTGTGTGTAGCTGTGTGTTTTGTATCAGAAAATAGGGGGTTATAATATAGCATGTAAGGCTAAGGTGTACATGGCATTTTGTATAGGTGAGTGTCAAATGAACAGTGTGGATGTGAATGTGTGTGCATACTAATATAAAGACATGTGCAGCAATGTAAAAGTTGTTTACAGGACAAACCAAGTATAGGAACACCCCCAAATCACCATACAGTTATGATATTAGCTAACCCCCATTGCAACAAGACTGACCAATGTATGGTATAATTATAGGTAAAGAGTGATACAGTTCACTCATACTAGATGACTGAACATATAATACAGGGGATCCCATTTAGAACTGAACATATAGATGTTCAAGATTGAACATTGATGTTCAAGGGACAGAATAAAAGTGAATATGAAGACTAAACAAATGAAAATTTGATCTGTCTATGTAGATACTGAACCAAAGCTAATATAGGACTGTAACTCCATTACTCAGGCATGTACATACATGTAGACATTATAAAATGGACATCAATTTATATTATTTAACAATCTAATTAAGATTTAAACTCTGAAACTGAACACAGTATCAGTAAAATGGTTAAACCCTAATTCGAATCATAAAACTAATTAAACATCATTAATCTTTCTATGAAGGCGAGCGAAGTGAGGCGAACGCCCCCTGTTGCTTATAGTCATAAGGGTCAGCGGTATTTCGCAATAGTAGCTCCAAGAAGCTGGGCTTATGGTGCGCCTCCAGCGGTTTCAGTGACTCATAGGGCCTCCCTCAGCTCAGACTGGTGTCGCCACCAATTGATATAGGTTCGTGTACATGTACATGTGTCCCACAGATTGTATCGTGTCCAAATAATAGGATACGAGGTGTCCAAGTACTTGAAAACACACAAACATACGCACAGATTGTACTGTCTCGTGCAGCGAGTCCACGCTCTCGTGGACACAACATGAGGCACGACACGTCTCGTTCTTGTGTCCATGTGGAGCCCACATATAGGTCTATACATACGATACAACCCGAGACATGACGGATACGCATACGCGTGATACAACACGCGTATCAGATGCATTTCTGCACGCATACAGTCTCTGTGTATGACTAGTGCGGCCTCGTTTTCATGTTCGACACGAAGCGAGGCATCGTGAAACTTAGGGAGTGTCTTGTCAGTCACTGGACCAACCTCCACGCCAAGTTTTGCGTGTCGAAATACTGTGTCTAGAGAGAAATAGGACACGGGTGCACACGTGTCGTGCAGCGTGTCCGTACCCATTTTGACACAAAATTGACACGAAAATCACATCAGTCTTCACAAAAGTTAATATACATATTTAGATCTACAAAACCATGTAATTAGTTTTACAAAAATCAAAAATAAAATCCTAAGTGGCATTCTATCAAACACTTACCTATACACTATGATAGGTGTCCGATACGGACACCAAACAGACACGAAGTCTACCTAAACTTTAGGGACAGCTAGGGGACACCTAGATCTAGCCTAAAATATAAAGAAAAAGAATATTAGAACAATTTGAAGAGTTTTACCTATAGGTGCAAATAGCAAGAAAAATCTTCAAATGGGGGGGTTCCTCATTGCTAGCCAAATGCTCCAAATTGACCCAAAGCTGGGATTAATCTCCACAAACAGGAAATAGTTGAGTATTAGGCTCTAATGTAAGAAACTAGAGTGGAAAAGAATTTAAAATGAAGAATCTATGGATTGGGAAAGAATGGACAAACTTTTCCTCTATGTGCTCTTTCAATACAAAAGAGGCAAGAACAAATTAAGAGATTATTTATAGAGAAGAAAAATGACCTAGTGGCTGGTCATAAAGGAAAGAATTAGGGTTAGGATTTAGTCTAGTGGGCTTTGGGCCTAGTTGCACTAGCTAACTAGCTCAAGTCCTTAGCCTTTGGTCCAATGCAAAAATTCTCCTACTCTCTTCATGAAAATTAGCCAACTTAAGTCAACCAAGACCAACTTAAGTTATATTAGGGTCCATACCATGTTAACTAAGTCACCAAAGTCAAGGTCAAAGTCTAGGACAGTCTCTTAAGTTACGGCTAGCAAAAGTCAAAATTAACAATCACCAATGCAATAAATCATAAAATAATTCAAAAAGGCCAAATGAACAAATACCCTCATGCTCAAAAGTAAAAATAAATCATCCTAATGACATGGTTAGGCTCTAGGTCATAGTCTCTAGGGTTACACTAGTAAACATCAAAATCACAAGTCATTGATATAGTTTTTAAATTGATTTTTAAAATCACCAAAAATCATAATATAATTTAAATACAATAAATAATGATTATAAATACAAAATTTCAAAATACCCTCATTTCAGAAACTGGGTGTTATAGTTTCCATTTAGAACAGACTGAATGCAGTCATGTTAAAGCCATTAGATGAAGTCCATTTCAGATTATGATTATAATTTGCAATGAATGTATTGAATAAACCTAAGCATTATTTAGATGTGTTTGGCTTTTGAGAACATGACATGGGCTAGCTAGAGGTTTAGGTCAGATTGTATGTTAGTGGTTTGGTGATTGATACCAATAGGTTAGTGAATACCTGCTATCCATTAGATGTACTTTGTGTAATGTTTTTGGTTATTCTTGAGACATCATGTTCTTTCAACTGTAGAGCTCAGATGTCAACTTCCTTAACAGCAGCCTTGATGTAGATATTAGGGTTAATCCTGAGATGTTGGGTCTGTTTAGAGTTATGTGGTTGTGTGATGACAAGGGAAGTTAAGTTCAGTAGATAGCTTGATGCTTGATGTATCATTTTAAACACTGACTTGTACTAGGTTAGCAAAGGGTAAGGACTGATAGCATTTGTAGTTACTCTCATCTAGTTAAATTTTTGACTAGTACATTGATTATGATTTGGGTAGTAGTATATTTTGTTAAAAAGAAAAAGAATAAACTTAACCCAGTTGTAATTATTACAGGAGTACATCCAGATCTATCTAGTACACTTGATTCTTCGGAGCAAGGCAAGTACTTTTCTATGGTCTTGTGCATTTACATATCTTATACTTTTCTTATGACATGTCATGGCACGATATCTTGTACCCTTGTATTTTCTGTTCTTGTACTTACTTGTGTCGGGTGGGGAAATACACTAGCTATGTGACCAAATCTCGGTTACTATATTCATGTAGATAGCTTAGGCCTCGCATCGTGCACGCGGGTCCTAAGCAGTACCAATATTCATGTACTCCTGTACATATTCCGTACTCACCCCAGTCTGTCACATAGGCTAGTTGTATTTCAAATATTGTGCACTTGTCATATCTTGTACTTCAGGTTCATAGTTACATTCTTGTACTTTCATTTCTGTACTTTCATGTTCACTTCCTGTACTTCATATTCATGTTCTCCTATACTTCTTTTCATATCATGATGTTCTTGTTCATTACCTAGAATTGTACTTTGCTCCGCTCCTAACTAGTATATGTTGCAGGTGAGTTGGAGGCTCTATGTGACACTTACTATGGCCGTGAGCCTATAGATGCGGTAGAGCCAGCTAGAGTTGCTCTGGACTTAGAGGGTGAGGAAGCCTAGTACCTACCTTTTTAGTTTCTTTGTGGACTTGTATTAGAGACATCAGTTTACTTTTCATTTGCTGGAAATGTAATAACTTTTAGACATGTACCTTGATTCTGGGATTCGTTGTAGATGCTGTGATTGTACTTATTCCTGTTTATCTGGTTAGATTTTCCTAGATTGGTACACAGCTTACTTCAACGTGTCCAACGATGAAGGCTGGGCGTGTCTGACTCGTGTTCGATTATTCGAGAGTGGGTCATGACAAAACTCCTTTATATCTGCTAGTTTTATATCACAACGGGACATTGAGTCACAACCCTTAATTAAGAATTTGAATATTCTTACGAGGAATGGCGTAGTAAAAGTTAGCCATGTTTGTAATGCATGTCCAGTAAAATTAGGCGGTGGAGCTTTTCGGGTAAGACTATTGGTCTTCCCAATGAACAATTATGATATAGTACTTGGAATGGATTGGCTAACAAGGACGTCAGCCAATATAAATTGTGGTAAAGGAAGGATTTTATTCCAACTTTCAAGTAAGAAAACATATGAATTTAACCGAAACTAGAAAGAATTTGATGCTGGAGAATTGGAAAAACTTGAACTACCGATTCAAGGAAAATTCCAAGAATTGGAAGAAAAACAATTTTCAAAAGTTGTAGAAGATTTTAAGGATGTATTTCCAAGACCTACCAGGACTGCCCCCAGATAGAGTGGTAGAACTCTCTATCAATTTAGTACCTGGGGCAACACCTATAGCTAAAAAGATATATCCAATGAACAAGGAAGAGTTAGCGGAGCTAAACAAACAAATAAAAGAATTACTATCCAAAGGATTCATACAACCGAGTGCCTCATCCTGGGGAGCACCAGTATTATTCGTAAAGAATAAAGATGGAACTTTACGACTGGTAATAGATTACAGAGCCCTGAATGAAGTAACAATCAAAAATAAGTATCCCTCATCCTATATTGATGAACTATTTGATCAATTAGAAGAGGCTAAGGTATTTTCAAAGATTGATTTGAGATCTGGATATCATCAAGTAAAAGTTAAGGAAGAGGATATTCAAAAGACAACATTTAGAACTCGTTATGGGCATTACAAATTCTTAGTTATGCCATTCGGGTTAACAAATGCTCCTGCTATTTATGGATCTAATGAATCGAATATTCTATCAACACCTGGATAAATTCGTGATTGTATTTATTGATGATATCCTCATATATTCGAAGAATGAAGAAGAACATGAAGAACATCTGAGGATAGTACTGCAGACCTTGAGAGAGGAAAGGTTATAGGCTGTAGAAGCATGGAATTTCAGGCACATCTATAGGCCAGAATTCCTATACGCTTAACACTACATGCGCCAGGGACTCAAATGAAGTACTTGGCACAGCAAAGGACAACAAAAGTACAGACATTAAAAGAAGATTTTTATTTTATATGAAAGTCTATTACATGTCCAAAGAATGGCTTTACAAAGGAGAACTTCTACAAAAAAAGATCCTAAGACTACAGCCAGGCGCAGCAAACTGCCATGCGTCCCATGCCAGGCGCATCATCCGTCAGGCGCATCTCTTCAGCATCTCAGTCAGGCACGTCTCTTCAGCGTCTCAGCCAGGCGCGTCTTTTCAGCGTCTCAGCCAGGCGCATCTCTTCATCATCTCAGTCAGGTGCATCATGAAGTCTCAGCATATGCGCTCTACTTCGATTTTGAGCATAACAAGAGTGGGCAATCTACCCCACTCTAGCTGGAGGAAGAGCTCTCCAAAGCCCAAGGAAGAGGAGAGTACCGTAATTCTGATTTGCAGCTCTTTCGGCATAACGGAGATGGGACTCGAGCATCCCGATCTTTGGATGCAACAGGCACCTTTGGCCTGCATCGGGAGCCTGCGATCCCAGTTTTTGGATGTAACAGTCACCTTCACAAGTGCGTACGAAGACGATTCGACGCATCTTCACCCTCGGAAGCATCTTGTCAACAGAATGAACTCGAACAAAGAAGTTCATCTCCATTCAGAAAGACGAAAGAAAATGAGAAACAAACTCTCTCCTTGCTGCTATTTATAGGCCGGGCAAACCAAACCCACGCGCCAAGTGGCAGGCTCTCCGAATCCCGTGCAATGAATTTGCATTCATGGTGATGAACCTGTCCTCTCGAATTCAGCCAAGTCAAAATGGCTATTTAAAGCACTCGAAGAACTCAATAGTCAGACCAATGAAGACGCACCGGTCAGACACTGTGCACCATGCAGACGCACCCATCAGTACCAAGCAACTCATAAGGATGCGCCCCACGCGTCCTTATGTGCCTAGTAGAACGCAGATCAATGCGCCCACTCAAAAGAGCATCACCCATCAAAAGCATTAAATGCTGAAGTCTGATACGACAGTAGCCATGCCTCGATGACAGAGCAGCAACAGCTTTTACAGAAAATGAAGCACCGCTGACATCATTTCTTTTCTCTTACGGTTACAAGCCACGTGGCCGACCAACCACTCGCATGTGCCTCCGCAGCCATGTGCCCGAAGACTCGCATGCGCCTCAAAAGCCATGCGCCCAGACTAGTTTATGACTCCTGAAGGTTACGAGCCAAAGTTTCTCATATGCCCGATCCTAGGCGCACATCCTGTCATATCACTCTCAACCAAATCAGAGATCTTTGAGCTACAGACATGTGCCATACGTCCTTTGACTCAGTTCAATCCACGAAGGGGGTGCTAACCACCCAAGATCTCAGCAACCAAAAAATCCTCTCAGTCGCCACGTGTCAGCTCTTCCGCAGAACTACAGACGCAACAGGAAGGATTCACTCCCCAAATCAGGGCGCATCAACCATGCGCCCCTGCCAGCATCAGCCACGTGGCATTCCCACGACCATGCACATCCGACATATGTGCGCATGAGCAGCTCAACCTGCTGCTTATAAATAGAGGGATCATTTCCTTCTTCTACACAGACAGAGGGACAGACAGTAAACGACAGAGAATGAAATCATCAGAGTTCCAGAGACGCACGTCTACTCACAGGGATTGGAAGAGACACTCAACATCTCTTCTCCCTCCGTAAGCTCTGGCATCCAGAGCAATCCAGACCTTCAGAGAACCTAAGATCTTCGTCAGATCGTCAATGGAGTGAACGCATTACCACTCGCTCCATCGACACAGGACCCAGATAAAAACAAAAGTATACTCCTAGGACTACATCTAAGTCCTATATTGTAATATTGTTCTGTTTGTAATTGAAATTCCAGTTCAAAGATTTTAATAGGAAATAAGCTGGCGACTCTGCTGGGGACCTCTTTCTCCTCCGATGAGAAAGTTATGTCGTAATCTGACGACATGAAGGTGGGCTCCTCTGTCACGACCCGCACCCGGTTTTCGGGCGCGAGCTCGTGAGCAAGCCAGCTACGTATCGAGCGGACTCCAGTCCTGTCACGACCCGCACCCTAGAGTAAGGACACGAGACGTGGTTACGTCCAGCCTACGCCGTAGTGTCGGTGGTAGAACGCTGTCCTAGGTCAACACACATCTAACAATATATATATCTAAACAGTTTATACTCCCCGAATGGGGGTGACATAGTAGTAATAACTCAATCACAACTAAGGAAGAGATAGCACGATATGAAATAGAACTCAAAGAAATAAATAGATGAAAAGTAGTCTAAGATAATCCCAGCAATATCCAGAAGTACAAGGTCTCAGATACAGAATGAAAGAATATATACATCTCAGAACTCAGAATAAGTCTCGCTAAAACATGCCTCAAGACTACATAAAAGAAGATAAGCCTAACTAAACTAGTCTAGGCAGTGGGGGTGATATCCTCAGCTAGAGCTGGGTCCTCCTGAGGGTCCAGCTCGCAGGTGTCATCTAAGGCTGCGCCGTAGTAGGTATCCAGGCAAGCCTCCTCCTCGTCCTCTGTAATATTTTCAACAGGTCCAGTCAGGACAGGAGCGAGTACAGTACATCTCAACAGTTCATAGCAGGTTAGAAGATATAATCATGCAGTAAAGTAAGATAAAAGTACTGAAAGAAGTGCAGTATGTAAACAGAGAGAAAGCTGTAATAGAAATATCAACTATAAATAGAGAACTAACATGTGGCTAGTGAGTCAGAGTACAACATGGACATGTAAATGGCATGGGATAATTCTGATGCTACACTATGGAATGATTCTGATGCTATACTACTGGTGTATTATTCACATGTCCACTTCTACTCCCCCGTACCCCCAATCAATACACAAGGATCCAACCAGGTTATGTTATGATTCTATGTAACAGCCTCCAAAGGGTGATAACCCCGAAGGGTGATAAGCCCCCGAAGGGTGATAAGCCCCCGAAGGGTGGTACATAGTAGACCCATAAATGGGATAAGGATTCCAAGAAGACTCTGTGATCATAAGAGTATATGTCACAAGTGATCGAAGAACCAATGAAGCATAGTGATACGCCATGTAAGTGAATCGCACAGAACATGTAGTACCCGATGCTCTCTAAGGATAACATCTCAAGAAGGGATCCATATAGTACCAATCCGTGTGACCAACGTGACAGTACAAGTAAAGTAATCTACTGTAGAAAATAGTTCTAAGCAGGATATGAATTGATCAGAGAATGTACTCGCCTGGTATCTGAGTGTCCAATATGAAAGTACTGTCCGAGGAGTGGTTTCTGGCTCCTAATCAGAACAGCACAAGTCACAACAAGTCCAGAATAGTATAATGAAGTCCTACTATACATTCTATATGATTCTAGGTCAATTTAGGCCAAAGTCAACTCTTGGTCAACTCTGGTCAACCCTAGAAGTCAAACTAGGTCAACCAAGTCTAAATTAGGCCAAACTAGTCTACCTTAGTCTAATCAAGCCTAGCTTAGTACATACACAATATATGCATATTCACTACACTACACATTATATATACATCCTATATAACCCTAGGCTAAAGCATAGAAATATATATATACATACTTTATATTCATATAGATACTAAATACATACATTTACATTACACACACATACTATATAGATATATAATATATATATACATGTGTATATAGAGAGGGAAGGCATGTGTGTGTGTAGGCATGAGAGTAGCAATGTGTGTGAGTGTGCAGTCCAGTACTGGACAGTGAACCAGTGTAGAATGTGAGTGAATGAGAGAGTGTTCAGTTGTGTGTGTGTATATGAAATGAGTGAGGGTGTGTGATAAAAACAGTGTGTGAGAGATGAGATCATGAAAACAATGTGTATGTGTGTAAGTAGATGGATAAAAAAATTTGGAAAAAATAGTGTAAATCAGTTCACTGTTAACAGTTTCCTTCACTCTTGGATTCTCAGTTTTCTGTGAGGGTTCATGTGTGTACATGAATGTAAATGTGTGTGGTGTGTCTAGATAGGCAGTGACAGTAGTTCTAAGGTGCAGGAAATCAGAGTTCATGTCCATGTGAAGCATAGTATCAGTTAAATAGGGGTTAAAACTCACCCAACAATACAACACTCAAAGCAATATGAGACTTCACATAAATCTCAGGTTTAAACCTACAGAAGAAATCTCAGATTCAATCTTATTCTCAGTTTTCAAAAACCCAAACAACCCTTATGTTTCAAACCCTCAAATTGAATCCAAATCACCATCAAACAGCCCCAATTTCAACCCATGGTTAGATCACAACTAGGAGGATCAATTTAGGGACTGCAATTAAACATTAACAGTATTTAAATAGGTTTAAAAAGATGGGAAAGTTCATGTTTGAAAACTGGAAAAAAACTGGATACTGAACACTAGTTTCAGAATTTGCTAACTTGCCAAAACCCATAACACATTCGAAACCCTATAATACCAGTCCCAAATCAATCAAATACTGAAATGTAGCTAGGAACCATATAAGTACAGTTATTAGAGTTTAAAAATCAATGCTAAAACCACAATTGAAAACCTGGAAAATCAATGATTAACAGTCTGATACACATTTCCAGAAAAATAGGGAATTCACCAAGTTCAACATAAAAATCAATTTAAATTGTTAAAATAAAGGTTGGTAATATAATTACTTACTATGTATGTGTCCCAGAGTCCATCACGTGTCCATATATACGACACAAACGTGTCCAGAACAAAGAAACCCAAAAACACACACAACAGTGCACTGCCCAGTGTACTGCCTCGTGCACACGTGCACTTGTGTCGTGTGCACGACACAGGACACTACTATGTCTCGTGCACACCAACCTAGGTAGGCCACCTATAGGGCTACCCAATAGGCTAGCTAGCCCGTGTCCAAGTCGTGTCTGTGTCAGATACAAATGCCGTATCAGTGACAAAGAAAAACCCGACTAAACAGTCAGGCAAACCAGTACAGAGCCTCGTACGTGTCCGACACGACACGAGACGACTCGAGGCTTGGGGTCCCTCATGTCAGACACTGCCCCTACCACCTCGTCAAATCCCAGCTTTCCACGTGGCCTGTGCATCGAGCACGAGACTACGAGTAGCAGGGGATGCACTGCCTGTGCGCGCGCGTGTCCACCCGCATGTGCACGTATCCGATTCGACACGATGCGACACCAAATCCTCATCAGAAGAACAGGAATACCTAGCCAATAGTAAAACCTAATTTCCTATTTAAAAATAATGCACAAAAGAGATCGAAGGGCATTTCGACAAACACCTACGCTATATCCCTGATACGTGTCCAAATGGACACGAAACTTATGAAACCTGACACGACACCAATACAGAAACTTAGGGGACCCCTAGGGCTTCCCAATCATGAAGACAAAATGAAATTTCATAGAGAAATGAGAAAGTTACCTATTCTTGAACTTTCAAGAAAAACCCCTCTTTGATAGCTCTTCTCTTGATGTCCCAATCCACTCAAATCACATCAAACTGAGATAAGACCTTAGCAACAGCAAGAATAGGCATTTTAGAACCTAATGGAATAAATTAGAAAGAAAAAGGAAGAGGAATGGAGTTCTAGGGATTAAAATACAATAGGAAACTAACCTCCTTGAACTTTGAGCTTTTCCTAAGAAAGAGGCAACCCTAGATTTTAGGAGGGTATTTATAGTAGGAGAATCCCTAGGTTAGACTAAGGTGGCCGGCCAAGTGTAGACTAGGGCTAGGTTGCACTAGGTGGCTAGTCCTATTAGGTTAAGTCACAAAATGACTTGTGAAATCACAAGCCTTTTCTCAAACCATTTAATTCCTAATCTCCTCACTCAATTTCTAATGAACTAACTACCACTAACTTAAGTCATGCTAGGTTAGACTAGAGTCACATAACCTAACCAAGTCCATACTAACTAGGGTTAGCTTCTAGGTTAGTCTACAAGGGTCAAGACTTGTCAAAGTCAACCTAGTCCAAACAATTCCAAAATAATTCCTAGAAATTCCCAAAAATTCAAATAAATTCTAATAAATTTAAATTACCCCAAAAATGATAAAAATACCCTCATACTAGAAATGTGGTAGTGACAAGCCCAACTCGAATACGTAAACGCTGTCAAGGCTATGGTATACTGCCAAATCATGGCAAGGCAAATCTATAACTCAATCCACCATAATAATAATAAACAAGAATGAACAAGTATGGGTCGTGGTCTGCAGTCTACTAGTATATATGTTCGATAAGACTCTAACGATAGTAACAAAAGTCTAAAACTGAATCAGAAAACATGATAACGTAAGAAAGCACGAAAAGATAACAACGTAATCATGATACCTGAATCCTACAAGAGTCGCAAAATCCTCCGTCATCCAGAACTACTAGCTAACTCCATGCAATCGCTAAACATGAGGAGATCATCAGGTCCTCAGAGGACATAGCAAGATACATAATATACATTCCTATCTAACAGTTTTATCATGCATGAGAAAATAAACAAGAAGAAACAGAAACACGAAAAATGACTACGAACACGAACACGAACACGACGAACAAGAATACGAACACGAACACGAACACTAAAACAACTACGTATAAATGAACTGCCGGATGAACGATAATCACGAGATCAATGGAAGAAACCAAACCCTCATCCGAGTGTGGACTCACGAGTTTGAATTAAACACTAACCCTCGTCCCGAATATGGACTCTCTGGTTAGTACTAACCTCGTCCCGAGTGTGGACTCTCTGGTTAGTTCACGGCAAGGTACCCTCATCCCGAGTATGGACTCTCTGGTGCAAATACTACATCTTCGTCCCGTGTGTGGACTCTCTGGTACAAATAATCGACATCCTAGTCCCGAGTGTGGACTCACGGATGTAAACAGATCAAGGAAAACACCCTCGTCCCGAGTATGGACTCTCTGGTGTCAAGGAAACAATATCAAGGATTTAGCAGTTCAATTACACGTACTCGTTCTATGACACGACTCAAACAAGGTACTGACGAGAACAACTCCAAACACGAGGCCAAACATGGACACGGCTATATTCAACAAGAACAACTCCGCAGAAAATAACACGAAAATCACATATCCATAAATAATCCAAAGACTGTAAAATGAAAGAAAATGCATGTAAATAAAACTGTAGAGGAAGGCAAGATATACTTGCCTGGTGGAAGCGCAAAAAACCATCAACAAACCGTCAACCAATAAGCCAAATAAGTCCAAATCTCACAACTGTCTTCGAAAGCTAAAATAAACATTACCAATGTTCTCAAAATAGTCATAGCTACGATTGCCTGTCCTTAAGTCCAATTCTGGATACAGGGGAAAAATGGTAATTTTGGGTCAAAACGATATCCGTCGTTGGACCCACTTTGTACCGAAAAACGTGCCAGAGTCAATAGTCTCTAAAGTCATCAAACTACATGTCTGCGGATCCAGTTTTTCGACGGTATGTCCAGTTTTGGATTCCGAGGGGCCGTGCACAAAATCGCCCGTTGAATCGGACCGTGGGGCCCGCAAAATAGTGATTTTATCAACTGTCTCAGAATCGGACCAAACTTGGCATACAGGACCAAAAAAATGATACGGTCCTGTTGGTACAAGTTTTGTCTCGATCTGACGAGCGTGCACAAAGTAATTGAGAAGTTTGTACAGAGGCCGATACGGTAAATTTTGACGGATACGCATCAAATTCGTCGCGCACACGCGACCAATTAGAATTCCGTCAAAGCCCACACAACCACGAAGTCGTTACGCACCTTTCGATGCCTTTGGTTCGCGACCACGTCGCCCAAAATGGTGGGACGTACGTCGTATCGAGGGATTTCTAATATTTCTTCTATTTTAAAAACAGGTTTTATCAGTTTTTGGAAATCGGATTACTCGACGCACAGTCGATGAAACTAATTCCTACAAAATGGGTTTTGTAGCCCTATAGGTTGCATTTAACTGCCTTCAGGTGGATTTTGTATTCGATCAACGGTTCGACCTAGATAAGCCTTTAAAGTTGGGGTCTATAACAGTTTTAATACTCTATTCCTTGCTGGTTTTTCCTGAAGTTTCAAGAATTTACATAATTTATTTAAAGCAAATCAAATGAATCTAATTAAAGGGATTGATAGGGGGTCATATAGGCTACTCCTAGAAATTTACGGCTCGAATAAACGTTGAGCGATGAGGGAGAAAATAGTGTTCGAAGTAGCGTACCTCACGGTGTTCTGTTTTTCTCTTGGGCACGCACGGCTGAGCCTAGGCGGCGCTCCGGCGCGTCGGGGCGGCGCGTGGTGGTCTGGAGGGGTCGTCCAGTCAGGAGAGGCTGTGCGGCTAGGGTGGCCAGGAATTTTGATTAGGGTTTCCTCCTCCTATCGATCTCCACATAAATACTGTTGCGGAAACACACAGGAAATCCGAACAGGAGTTCGGTTTGTGGATACTCAGCCGAGAGCTGGGCTTGGCCTGGGCCCGCTCGGGCTGGGGAGCTTAGGGCTGTGGCTGGGCCTTGGATGGAAGGGCTGGGCTGGCTTCTTAATACTATTTTCTTTTTTCTATTTCTTACTATACGTATATATATGTCTAAATATATATATTACTGTAATGCCTGTGGTTCGTATCACGTATTCTTGGAATACGTATACGTATTTTATTGCATGATTTCCTGGCTTGGCATTTCCTTCTTGGCTTGGTCTATTCCTGGTTCGGGTTGGTCGGTTCGGCCTGGCTTGGTTTTGCTTGGGTTCATGATGAACCCTTGGATGAACCCCCTACCTACCACCACCATTGTATTTATTAGCCCATTCTTTTCTTCTCTTCATTAATATCTCTTCTTCTTCCTCATTTACTTTTTACCTACCAGAGAGAGAGAGTGAGCTCTAGGCAAGTGCAACTTGCTTCATGGAGGAACTCTGATTTTATTACTTCATTCTCTTTCTTACAGCATTTTAACTCACTTTAGTTCTTGGCATTTCCATTTTCTTGGCTAGATTCTTGTAGATCTAAGTTTGCATTATTTTCAGATTTCTGGGGTTTTGATCTACTAAATCTTGTTATTTTCGAGTTTTGATGGTTCCATGTTGTAGAGAATTTCGTTCTACCCCATTTTGACCTATGGAAGTTCGGATTTAGGCTCCGGATGATGGAGTTATGGAGCTTGAGGACTTGGCTCTCATGGTGTTCTTCTTCTCTAAAATTTTGGAGAAGATGAACAGTGCTTGACTTGACCGCATGAATATTCATGCGGCAAGTGTTCTCTTCAGCCGCATGGCTGGAAGTACTTGAGCCGCATGAGGGCCGAACTCATCTGGCCGCATAACTCACTCAATTCCCAGCCGCATCAGTTCTGAACTCTGCAGCCGCATGCGCCATTCCCGCTGGCCGTATGAGACTTGCTTGACCCAGCCGCATGAGGACTTCACCCTGAGCCGCATGAACTTGACACTCGTGAGCCGCATATGCACACTTGCTCCCAGCCGCATAGGCATTGCTCCCCGCAGCCGCATGAGTACTTCCCTTCTGAGCCGCATCGGGTTTCCCTCCCCTGCAGCCGCATGGGTTGCTTCTTTTCGAGCCGCATGGAACCACACTTTTTCTCCCCCCGACCGTATATACCTGATTGGCCAGCTAGCCGCATGAGACCCATTTTCCCCAGCCGCATGAGTTTCCTATCTTTCTGACCGCATGCGCCCCCTTGTCTTAGCCGCATGGGATCTAGTGACCCTGGCCGCATGCGCTCTCCTAATTGGGCCGCATGAGTCTTACCCTTTCCTGACCGTATATGCTTTAGCCGCATGGCTCTTCTATAGCCCTGAATATTGATATTTTATTAGATATTTAACGTCCATTTTATATCCTTACGCCTTTTGTCCTGAACTTGAAATCATGAATTCATTTGATATGTTTGGAACAGATAATTGAGCACGACCTGACAGTAACCCGTAGTGGTGCACTCCTGACATGACTAACCTGACATGACATGATAGTGGCCCGCCGTGGCGCACTCCTGACAAGTACACTTGACATGATAAACCTGGCATAATTATCTTGAATAGCTATTGCGACGGCTACCTGACATGACATGACCTGACAAGAATGAACATCATGGACACCGTGGGCGATTATGCTTGTACAAATAAACCAGTCCTGTCTTGCATCATGTCTAGGAAGGGACTCCTGAGTACCATGGTCAGGAGTACCTATTGAAATGAACTAAGGACTAATAACTAGATTAATACATTAGTCATGAAGAGATTTCCCCAGCTACAGGCAATCCCGTTACCTGGACGCACCTGGGATCTGTAGCCTGCCGTCGAGTAGGGCACATTTCCAGCACACTGTCATGTGTTGCACCCTTCAAGCTACCTAAGGGTACATGCATTTCCTGGACGGTGTACCCACCTGAATTCAACCCCTAATTTCGACCTGGGTAACCTGGATGGTCTGCAGGGCTTGTATCGTTGATCTGTCCTGGTCCTTCCTTATTGTTTCCTATGTCGTCTTCTTCAGCGACATTGTTCGTGGTCCTACCGACCAGCAAGGCGGAGCACCTCCCACGGACCAGCAGCAACCTGGAGATCAAGCCCAGCATTCTGGGGTAGCCTCCAGAGTCGTGCCTTCTGGCGGAGAGCCACCAGTCCAGCCAGTTCAGCCTGTCGAGCCTGATGATGGCACATTAGTAGGACTCGTCAGGACCTTGATAACTTCTCAAGATCGTCGTGGAGATCCCTTGCAACAGGCAGTGACGGATGCCTTGACCAGAGGAGGTCATCAGGGTAACAGCGCGGCCAACAGCTTCAAGCGCTTGAACCCTCCATTCTTTGACGGTAGTGAAGATGCTATTGCGGCAGATGCATGGCTTCAGGACACAAAAGTGATTCTCGAGGCAGCCAGGACTCCAGAGAACGAGAAGGTGGCAGTTGTGCGCCTGCAGTTGTTAGATCTTGCCCGCAGCTGGTGGACAGCTCATGCCGTTGGATTAGCAGCACCTATTGCTTGGGCGGTATTCAGTGAGAGATTCCAGACCAAGTATTTCGTTGTCGTGGCTCGGTATGATCTACAGACGAGGTTTACCAATCTGAAGCAAGGAGGTAGGACAGTCGATGGATATGCGGCCGAGTTTTCGAGACTCAATCGGTTTGCTCCCTCCTTGGTGGCAACCGAGTATGATAGAGCCCAGCGGTTCCAGCAGGGGCTTCACCTGGAGATCTTGTTGGCAGTCGAGCAGTTTGAGCATCAGACTTTTGATGCAGTCTTGAGAGCAGCCCGGAGGCATGAGTATACCTCCCAGAGGATTGTGGATAGGACCGGAGGTCGGAAGAGATCTCACGGCCAGATGAATCAGTCTTCAGCCCCAGCCCCGGCAGCCAGGGCTTTGACTATTGGAGCTCCGAGGCGAGCGGCCTCAGTAACGTCGGTCCAGCATTCAACCCCGACGTACCCCAGCAGCAGCAGCAGCAGAAGCAGAAGCATACTTCCGCAGTGGGATGTTCTCATTGTGGAAAGCCAGGCCATGTAGTGGCAGAATGTCGCAGGGCGCAGGGATTGTGCCTGGCTTGTGGAGCAGCAAACCATAGGGTTGGATCTTGCCCGAATAGGGGTGGATCATCGTCCAACCTTTCTAGCTCTTCGGTGAGAGGACCAGCACCGGTCCAGCAGCAGCAGCAGCAGCAGTACCCATTGTCGAGGCCCTTGCCACCCCAGTCCCATGTATTCCAACAGCAGAACCCCCAGCAGCATGCACAAGCCCAAGCCTTGAGTCAGAGCAGGCAGCGAGGATTCCAGCAGAGGGGACCAGCACCCCGAGGGCACGGTCAGGCTATGGTGATGACCGCAGAGGAAGGATTGGCACCAGGTGAGGTAGTGGCAGGTACTATTCTCGTCAACTCATTTCCAGCTTCAGCTTATTTGATTCTGGTGCATCGTATTCTTTTATGTCTGCGTGATTCGCGACACGGGTAGGATTGGAGCCCGAGTCATTATCAGTAAGGCTCAATATACTTACTAGTAACGGACTTGTGGGAGTAGATAGAGTGTTTTTCTCATGTCGGATCGTAGTTAGCGGTAGAGAATTTCCCGCTAGATTGATAGAGTTCCCGATGGCCGATTATGATGTGGTCCTAGGGATGGATTGTTTGAGGAACCAGTATGCTAGAATAGACTGCCATATCGGCAGGGTTGTTTTAGCATTCCAGGCGAGCCAGAATTTTCCTTTTTCAGAGGAGCAGTTGAACCTTCTCCTCCAGTTTTACGGATGGCAGTAGCAGCAGTACAGTTGCCCAGGATAGTGGATGAGTTCCCAGATATTTTCCCAGAAGAGCTTCCAGGGATACCGCCAGAACGGGAGATCGAGTTCACTATAGACTTGATTCTCGGGACAGCCCCAGTGTCAGAAAGAGTCTACAGGATGGCGCCGTCAGAATTGGAGATATTGTACAAGATGATTGAAGAACTTCGAGCCAAGGGATTCATTCGTGCTAGTGGATCGCCTTGGGGAGCCCTGATGCTTCTTGTGAAAAAGAAGGATGGTACGTCCAGGTTATGTGTTGATTATCGTACCTTGAACTCAGTAACAATCAAGAACAGATACCCTCTCCCGAGGATAGATGACTTGTTTGATCAACTCAAAGGGGCTTCAGTATTTTCGAAGATTGATTTGCGCTCAGGTTATCATCAGATCAGAGTCAGAGAGCAGGACATCCCGAAGACAGCTTTTAGATCGAGGTATAGGCATTAGGAGTTCCTTGTTATGCCTTTTGGAGCGACCAATGCGCCGGCAGTATTCATGGACCTCATGAATCGCATCTTCATGCCTTACTTGGATCAGTTTGTGATTGTGTTCTTGGATGACATCCTGATCTACAGCAAGAGTGAGGCGGAGCATGCAGCATCTCCGTATAGTTCTTCAGATCCTCAGAGAGCACCAGTTATATGCCAAGTTCAGTAAATACGAGTTCTGGCTCGATCGCATTTCGTACTTGGGTCATATCATCACCAGAGGAGGAGTAGAAGTAGATCCCCAAAAGATTGTGGCCATTGAGTCATGGCCAGTGCCCAGCACAGTTGCAGAGGTTCGTAGTTTTCTTGGATTGGCCGGCTACTACCGGCGGTTTGTTTCGGATTTTGCTCAGATTTCAGCGCCATTGACCCAGTTGACTCGCAAGGATGCGCAGTTTGCTTGGACAGCAGAGTGCCAGAGTTCTTTTGAGCAGTTGAAGCGAGGATTGATAACGGCTCCTATTCTCACGCTTCCAGATGGGACCGGAGGATTCTCAGTATATTGTGATGCTTCAGGCAGAGGTTTAGGATGTGTTCTGATGCAGCATGGGAAGGTAATAGCTTATGCATCACGACAACTTCGTGATCATGAGAGGAATTACCCAACCCATGACTTGGAGCTGGCAGCAGTAGTGTTTGCACTTAAGTTGTGGAGGCACTATTTGTATGGAGACAGGGTGGAGATTTTCACCGACCACAAGAGCCTGAAGTATGTTTTCACCCAGAAGGATCTTAACATGCGTCAGAGAAGGTGGCTGGAGCTTCTTGTGGATTATGATGTCAACTTGCAGTATCATCCCGGGAAGGCCAACATTGTAGCAGATGCATTGAGCAGGAGAGCCGGAGTTTATTTCCTAACAGCGCAACCAGAGCTGTTAGCAGATCTCCAGAAGATCCTCAAGAAGAGGCCCGTGTCTATATTGGACGGAGAGAGAAGATCCTCAAGAACAAGACTATCAAGTTAGTCCGAGTTGCTTGGGGTCATCACTCCTTGGGTGAGTCAACGTGGGAGAGTGAGGATGATATCCGATCGCGATATCCTGACTTGTTTGACTCGTGAGGTATAATGTCTTTCTTATGCCTCATGCCTTCGATTCCTTGCTTGCATGATTGATTGATTGTCTATTATAGCTTGCTTGTTATTAGTATAGCTTGTCGTTGCTCCTCTAGCTCTTGATTAAATTCCGAGGACGGAATTCTTTTAAGGTGGGTAGAGTTGTAATGCCTGTGGTTCGTATCACGTATTCTTGGAATACGTGTACGTATTTTATTGCATGATTTCCTGCTTGGCATTTCCTTCTTGGCTTGGTCTATTCCTGGTTCGGGTTGGTCGGTTCGGCCTGGCTTGGTTTTGCTTGGGTTCATGATGAACCCTTGGATGAACCCCCTACCTACCACCACCATTGTATTTATTAGCCCATTCTTTTCTCTCTCTTCATTAATCTCATCTTCTTCTTCCTCATTTACTTCTTACCTACCAGAGAGAGAGAGTGAGCTCTAGGCAAGTGCAACTTGCTTCATGGAGGAACTCTGATTTTATTACTTCATTCTCTTTCTTACAGCATTTTAACTCACTTTAGTTCTTGGCATTTCCATTTTCTTGGCTAGATTCTTGTAGATCTAAGTTTGTATTATTTTCGGATTTCTGGGGTTTTGATCTACTAAATCTTGTTATTTTTGAGTTTTGATGGTTCCATATTGTAGAGAATTTCATTCTACCCCATTTTGACCTATGGAAGTTCGGATTTAGGCTCCGGATGATGGAGTTATGGAGCTTGAGGACTTGGCTCTCATGGTGTTCTTCTCTGAAATTTTGGAGAAGATGAACAGTGCTTGACTTGACCGCATGAATATTCATGCGGCAAGTGTTCTCTTCAGCCGCATGGCTGGAAGTACTTGAGCCGCATGAGGGCCGAACTCATCTGGCCGCATAACTCACTCAATTCCCAGCCGTATCAGTTCTGAACTCTGCAGCCGCATGCGCCATTCCCGCTGGTCGCATGAGACTTGCTTGACCCAGCCGCATGAGGACTTCACCCTGAGCCGCATGAACTCAACACTCGTGAGCCGCATATGCACACTTGCTCCCAGCCGCATAGGCATTGCTCCCCGCAGCCGCATGAGTACTCTTCCCTTCTGAGATGCATCGGGTTTCCCTCCCCGCAGCCGCATGGGTTGCTTCTTCTCGAGCCGCATGGAACCACACTTTCCTCCCCCCCGGCCGCATATACCTGATTGGCCAGCTAGCCGCATGAGACCCATTTCCCCCTGCCGCATGAGTTTTCTATCTTCCTGACCGCATGCGCCCCCTTGTCTTAGCCGCATGGGATCTAGTGACCCTGGCCGCATGCGCTCTCCTAATTGGGCCGCATGAGTCTTACCCTTTCCTGACCGCATATGCTTTAGCCGCATGGCTCTTCTATAGCCCTGAATATTGATATTTTATTAGATATTTAACGTCTATTTTATATCCTTACGCCTTTTGTCCTGAACTTGAAATCATGAATTCATTTGATATGTTTGGAACTGATAATTGAGCACGACCTGACAGTGACCCGTAGTGGTGCACTCCTGACATGACTAACCTGACATGACATGATAGTGGCCCGCCGTGGCACACTCCTGACAAGTACACTTGACATGATAAACCTGGCATAATTATCTTGAACAGCTGTTGCGACGGCTACCTGACATGACATGACCTGACAAGAATGAACATCATGGACACCGTGGGCGATTGTGCTTGTACAAATAAACCAGTCCTGTCTTGCATCATGTCTAGGGAGGGACTCCTGAGTACCACGGTCAGGAGTACCTATTGAAATGAACTAAGGACTAATAACTAGATTAATACATTAGTCATGAAGAGATTTCCCCAGCTACAGGCAATCCCGTTACCTGGGCGCGCCTGGGATCTGTAGCCTGCCGTCGAGTAGGGCACATTTCCAGCACACTGTCATGTGTTGCACCCTTCAAGCTACCTAAGGGTACATGCGTTTTCTGGACGGTGTACCCACCTGAATTCAACCCCTAATTTCGACCTGGGTAACCTGGATGGTCTGCAGGGCTTGTGGCTGTGGGACAATCTCACTGCATCTTGTTAGTAATTAGGCTTGTGACAACCCTAGTTAGTTAAAGTATCAAGCCGTAGTTCTTGCTTGGCCGTGAAGTGATTGGATGGAGTCTAACCTGTCTAGCCTTGTCCTGATCCTGTTCCAGACTACTGCATGACCAGAATGCCTGTATTTATTTTACCGATAAATGGTGAGAATTCCAAGTTCTGTTCAGACGAAGGGTTACAACCCCGGTCCTTGTTTGGTTTAGGGTTGTAACCTGGTTATCTGAATAGTTCCATGGTTATCTCGTCGTATATCATCCTGATGTATTTCTTATTTCCAGTCCTTACTTTTATTTTATTTTGTGCTGATTGCTGGTTTTAGTTCCTAAGTGAAGCTTCCTTTGTGGCACTTGCTCTTTCTGGGATCTGACCCAGCTGGTTTTGTATGGCCAGATTTCGGAGCAGCTCCAGAGGATCTACCGACCTTCCAGCCAGATGGTGGCCACTAGACGGAACCCTGGCAACGAGTGGGTTTATTTTTGATCTTCCACTTTATTGTAAAAATATTCTTTTGAGACGTTTAGCCGACGAGCACCTGTTTAGCTCGATTGTATTTACTTACTGTCTGCCTACGGGCTGTAACATGATTGACAGATCCTAGGTTGATCATGTATGACTAAACTCTTGCTAGTCCTCACATTTTGTAACGACTAGCTTCATGATCAGCTGAATATGTAATATTTGGGACGCCTTATTATTGTATATTTAATGATCATACATCTTGTAACATTTACTTACTTGCTGATGATTGAGACACTAGGCTTGTTCATGACCATAAGAGACTGTTGGCTTGTAGTAAACCCTCATGTATCTAGACAGCCGTGAATGTATAGCGAGATGGAATCCATTTCAATATACGTAGCTGGCTGTGTCTGCTCCCGCTCTCCAGTATTCTGGTTCTGGGGCGTGACAATTACTTATGTACAAATATACGTATATATATATATATATATATATATATATATATATATATATATATATATATACACACATTTTCTACCTTTACATGTTATATACATATATATATTTATTTATTATATAAAAATCATTTTCTCACCATATTATAGTACTTATAAATACATATGCCCTATACCTACATGCCATATATTAATCTTAGCTACAATATATAATTTATATATGCATACACATACACATATCTAATATCAATTTATATATACTACACACATATATTATTCTTTTGATAAAGAATAAATTAATAATAACTAATATATAAATAGTTTATTCCCATTAACCACAATAATAATATTGATGATAATAAAATCCTAATAATAAATATAGCCCAAAAGTCGTTTCTAATGGGTATAACATGTACACTACTTATCTGGCTCCAGAAGATCATGCAAATTTTGTAAAACACTATTTAATACTAATAATATATAATCTACCTATAACAAATATTCTTAGAAAATAATTGCCAATTCCAAAATATATACAAAAATACTTGCACTTACCAAACATGTCTACAGGGTCGTACTTGGTCCCACTACATGCCTACCTGGGCTTGGATTTGGTTCGGCCCAGTTCGGTCTAACTTGGTTCAACCGGGTTCCTGCAAAGTCAATAAATCTAATAATAATTAATAAAACTTATTTATAATGGTCATGCTATAACTTGGCCTGGTTTTTCTAGTTAGGACACTCCTATGGCTCAGCATTCCCTACCATGGCTAAACACTAGTCAAAGCACGCCACTGCACTATCCATGCCATGATTCCTAGTTTGGTATTTCAAAACTCAACCTTGGCTAAAATTATCTACCGTAATAATTAGAAAAATAATTAATTCTAAAATCTAAAATCACCATTTAAATCAAATAAATAAATAAAAAATTTCATAATTTTCGGGAAGGGGAGCTACAAATCTACCACCTTAAAATATTTTCGTCCTCGAAATTCAAATTCGTAATTATTCCTTAAAATTCGAAAGGAAGTCTACTATTATCTAAATCTCCTTAAATTTAATTCCTCAAAATATTTTATGACCTTCTCTAGTCATTTTATAACTCTGAATACTGCGGACTACTATCCACCTTTGGTCACACTACTCCTCAAAATACGGCCACTAAAGTCTTATGATCTTCTAACTGGTTGCTAACAATCCTACCAAAAATAACTAGGACACATGGCATCTATAATCCCTCATATATAACAGCCAATACTCAATAGTCAAGCAATATTACTATAATTTAAGGATTTCTGATAGATTCTAGACAGCACTATCGTTCGTCACCTCGAAAAAAAAGGGACGAGAATTGTTTGCCATTAAAATTCTTTGATTGTAAATTTCAATACAAACAGAACAGTATTACAATATAGGACTTAGACGTAGTCCTAGGAGTACACTTTTGTTTAATCTGGGTCCCTTGTGCCAATGGAGTGAGTGGTAATGCGTCGACTCCGTTGACGATCTGACGACGGTTATCGGTTCTCTGAAGGTCTGGATTGCTCTGGGTGCTGGAGCTTGCTGAGAGGAGGAAGACGTTGAGTGTCTGTATCTGCCTCTCTGGTGGTACGAAGTCTCTGTCTGTTCGCTGTGGAGGTTGATATGTATGCACGTAGATTGGTCCGTCTCTATGTGTGTCCGTAAAGAAGGAAATGATCCCTCTATTTATAGTTTTGCAGGCTGGCTGCTTATGCGTGCATATATAGGATGCGTCTGTACGCGGGGACGCCACGTGTTGATTGCTGTTGGAGGCGCATGGACGATGTGCCCTGATCGAAGGGGTTGACTTCTTCATGTTGCTGTTGTGAACCGGCACGTAGCGGAGAAGAAGATCTTTCTGTTGCTGAGATCTTGGATGAGTCGAGTCAAAGGATGCATGTCGTCAACCCATGGCTCAGAGATCTCGGATTTGGGGGGGGAATGATCT
>JANAVB010037204.1:0-43061 GCA_029216955.1 Iris pallida | reverse complement strand
GCAAATTCTTTTTCTATTTCTTTCATCTGAGAGCTCTAGCCGAGCAACTGAGGTATAATCCGTTCCCTATGTCCCTTCTATAGCTTAGTCGATGATGATGCGGTCCCGACCCTGTTTCGGGGATCGGCTTTAGTTTAATTGCGTTAGGGGATGCGACATCCGAGTTCTACTCGAATTTGTGCTCTGTGGATTGTTTTCCTAGTGTATCCTTGGTTGGATTTTCGTTGTGTTCTGTGTGTTTCTCAAGCTGGCTTTTAGGTGTATCCATTTATAGGCTCTGTGAATTATTTTATTAGTAATTCTTTAGTTGGATTTTATTGATATATGGTCCTTGATTAGTTGCTGTAGGCTATTTCACTTTGAGTTGATTATATTTGTAGCTTATATTCATCTCTGTATGTTGAGACATTGCATTGTCTCCCAGGTTTGGGACGTTGATTTTGAGTTGTGGGTTTTGTACCGCCTCGTGGCTAGGTTGTCCTAGTTACAGAGGAGGTGCTGCCCAAATTTTCAGTAAAATCTTTCAAATTATTATTATTAATTAAGTTCATTAAATTAAAACCAGTTTTCATACCCTGTCTTTGCAAATTATTTCCAAAATGGTTTTGTTGGTTTGGTTTTGTGGATTTTATGAGTTTTGTATCCCCTGTTAGGCGACGACCGTATCGGTTGGATGAGCCTCGGCGAAACGCAAACGCTACAGGATTTCCTGTACGTTGAGGTATAAGCCAGCAACGTGAGATTGCATGACCAAGTCTGAGACGCCAATTTTCTATAATCTATGTTTAAATTATATTATGTTTTATTTTAGAACTTGTTACTGGTTTTAGTATCTTGGGTGCAGGTCCTCGGCCTTCTGTTTGGACCGCTTCACGGCACTCAGAGCTCGCCTCAGCATTTAAATTAAATTAATTAATTTGTTGTAAGGGCATAAGCCCAGTTTTTCCTTTGTTTTTTGTGGCCCTGTATTTGTGTAGTTTAGGATTTTCTGTTCTTTTTTTGGTTGATGCTTTGCGTAATTAGACGCGTACTTAAAATGGATATTATTTTTATATAAAAAATTATAAGAGTTTTCTCACTTCTAAATAAAAAAGGATAAAATTCAAGTTTGTATTATTTAAACAAATTCACATTTTTCTCATTAAAAGAAAAACCTAATTTTATGTATATAATTATAGTACAAAGTTTTGAATTGGAAAATATGATCTTTACCCAATAAATTAATAAATCATTTCCTTTTTCGTCAATTAATATTTGTATCCTGCGACGGTAGAGTAGGTTGATAGCTTAATTAAATAACTTAAAACTGGACTAGGACCTGCTTCTAGAAATTGCAACTAGCACACCTAGATTTGGCTCATCTATGTTTCTAAGTCAGGGTTCTCAACTGTAGGGTTTCGAGGACGTATTTGACTTCATCCCCGGTACTGACATCATATTCCAGTCATTAAACAAAGGCAAGTTACGGTTATGTTTTCCTGCATTTTATTTAGTAATTGTCATGTTGCATGCTTAAACCACATTGCTACACGGAACTCTCTTCTTGAGTTCGAATATTGATTGTGAGGATAATGGGGGAGTAGTGTAGTATTTATGACCAATACCCTCATATTACATTATTGCGCGAGCTTACCCCTTACATACGGGGATAGGCCGTATCGCATCGCTAGGATGCTATTGTACAACCCAAGCCGGTCATAGACGTTACCTATTCAAATCACATTGTTTCAAATACTGAATTGCTGAAAATGGCTGGTAAATATTGTTCAAAGAATTTCAACTGTTTAAAATTTCATCTTTTCATTATTATTTATAATGTCGGATTATGTAGTCGTACTTGCTCCTTTCCTGACTGGATCCCCCCATAGGTGATGTTGATAATGCTGAGCTATTGTTCAATAGCTATTATGACCCAGTATTATATCTTGTGGTGTTGCCAGAGTCCCCCTTGGAGGATGCAGAACCTGAGGCTGATGAGCCAACCTTTTAGCTAGTTGATTTCCTCGTTATCTAGTTTGATTGTGTTGGAGTTGTAGATTTTGGTTTCAGTATTTTTATTTCAGTACTTTCAGTTTCAGTTTGTACTTTTCAATTGTTGAATAATTTTTTTTAAAATATTCGTAAATTCGTGTTGTGACAAATGCAAATAAATGTTTTGTGAATACCTGCATATAGAAACAGCTTACTGCCGCAGTCTCACAACGGTGCAGGCTGGACATGATCCGGTTTGACCCAATAATTTGGGATCGGGTCGTGACAATGTGTTCTGCTATTTCTGGATGCGAGGCTAAAACGATGGTGGTTAGGGAGTTGCCGGTTGGTCCAGCGCTAAGCTCTCCATATCAGAAATGACCACTTGATGGGTATGCATGATTGCCAAAAAGGCGATCTGTGGGGACGGCACGCCGCTGCCCCTCACCTCGCGCCTGGCAGAGGCCATCATGAACGAACCTCCGACGGAGGGAGCCTAAAGCAATGCGTCAGGGAGATCGTTGATACGAACGTCCACGGCAGCGATCTCTGTCGTCGCCTCCGGCCCGATCCACTCTCTGATCCGGTCCCATTTCCAACCCGATGCGGGGTCCCATAGATCCTGGATCATGCATTTAGGAGGGACGGTTATATAATAATATATATATATATATAATTTATATATATTATATATATATATATATATATATATCGGAACATGAAGGGCTGCAGGTAACTGAAAATTTCTTCCTTTCCAATAATCTAGATAATCAAGTTAGTTATTAGTCCTTAACATTTTCTTGTTGGATTCTGGGTGTGGCATTCCGCAGAATCCATCCTAAACATGATATGCAAGACTGGACAATACAAGCAAGTGCACTATAACAAGCCACAACAAGAAAATATAAACAGCTGGAGGCTAGAAGTGCGCTACGACGAGCCACTATAGGAAAAATAGGGAGTGCACCATGACAGGCCACTATCATGTAAGCACGAAAAGATATGGACAAGAGTGCACCACGATGGGTCACTATTTAGTAAGCAAAGAAGACATGTAGCATGAGTGCGCCACGACGAGTCACTATCTAGTAAGCAAAGAAGACATGTAACATGAGTGTGCCACGACGGGCCACTATCTAGTAAGCAAAGAAGACATGTAACATGGGTGCGCCACGACGGACCATTATCTAGATTAGCAATATGAGATCATGTTTTCATGTTCAAGTTAAGTTCAATATTCACAAGTTCAAGTTGGGTCGTCGCATTATAGGTCAAATATAGAAAACATGCAAAGAATATAAAAAACTGTGATTGAAACTATATGTAGCATATGAACTCCAATTAAAGTAAAACAAGAAGATTCTTGAAGCCAAGACAAAGATCTGTAACTTTCATGTTTTGAGTTTTTTAAGATTCTAGCTAGAAAATAGCTTAAACAAGCAAAAATAGCCATTCAAGCAATCGGTAAATGGGCGCACTGCACACGCGAGCAAAACTGCCTACGGCGCGGGAGCGCGCATGCACGTCACGCAGTCTGCGCACCACGCACAAAACGTACTACGCGGCATGCAAACTGCCTACGTGCATGGTGCACGCACGTACGATGTGCGGTCTGCGTACTGCACGTAAAACGTACTGCGTCGCAGGCAAAAATGCCCACGCGCAAGGTGCGCACAAGCATGGCGCGCGGCGCACGATAAAAAATTGCGCGGGCATGCGGCGTGCGAGATGCGCTATATATGTGGGCAAAAATGCCCAAGACGCATGCACGACGAGCGCCAAAAATGCTGTGCGCGGCACTGTTCATCGTCCCGACAGCACCGAAAGATGTGGGGAACCCATAAACACGAAAAATAGCATAACTAACTCAAAGTAAATCAAAATCAAGTGGTTCAAAAGCCAAAATTGGGTAGAATAAATTTCCTACAACATGAAACCCTTAGATTTCGAAAATAACAAAGTTTAAGAGATCAAAACCAAGAAAAACAAAAAAAATTACAAACTTAGATCTACAAAAATATAAACATTAAAACCAAAAACTCCAAGTCTTAAGGAGGCTTAGAATCATGCAAGGAAGAGAATAAACAAACAGAATAATAATTCAAGATTTGGTAAGGTGTACTTGTCTAGGGTTGGGGGAGGAGTAAATGAAGAAGATGAAGAAATAAATAAGAAGTAATGAAGAGAGAGAGAGAGAGAGAGAGAGAGAGAGAGAGAGAGAGAGAGAAGTTGGTTTTTTTATACAAAATCCTCTCATCTCAACCCCAAACCAAAGCAAGCAAAGCTAAGCCAAGTTGAACCAAACCAAGTTAACCAAGTCAATTAAACCAAGACAAGGCTAAAAAGACAAGTCAAAACACGGGTCACCTGACAAATGTCAGAAATTCGTATACGTACCCTAAAAGTACGTATAACGGAAAACAGGAGTGACAGGTATATATGCCATCGGTATACCCTGGTATACTGGCAGTATGCCGGTCAAAGAGAAAATCTATAAGTTAAATTTTTTTAAAGCATTCCAAAAACCAAGAAATATGAAATACAGTACAAAAATACGTATCCGTATGTAAATACTGATACAGTGAGACGAGTCTCACAACTCTCCTATCCTTAGAAAATTCAGTCCTCAGAATTTTCTAAAGCTAGTCAAGCATGATAACCCAAAACAAAAGCTCAAGAAAATACGAGTATCTCAATAAAACAAGGCATGGTATATAAGTAAATGAAGGCAACAGTAATGTGAATAAATGCGTAAGCAATAAATGAAGGCAATAGTAATATAAATAAATGCGTAAGCAATAACACAAGCATAATCAAGAAGAGCTGGAGGCATATAATATATATTATATATATTATATATTATATATTATATATATATTATAATATATTATATATATTATATATATATATATTATATATTATATATATATATATATTATATATCTATAGTTAAGTACACTACCATAATACGTCGTTTTAGCGACGCCTAAAGACGTCGCTAAAACGATAATTTACGTCGCTAATAATATTTAGCGACGAAATTACCGACGTTTTGGGATGGTCAGGGAAATGTAAGTCGCTGATCTTCAAAACGTCGCCAAACGTCGCAAGTACCGACGTATATAGTCGGTATATTACCGACGTCTACCGTCGTGTCGTCGTTGTATTAGCGACGTGTTTTTGACGTCGCTACGCGTCGGTAACTTTACCGACGATTACCGTCGTGTTGTCGGTGGTTTAGTGACGTGTTCAAAGTCGCTACACGTCTGTAAACTCCTGAGAATTGCTGGGATGATTACCGACGTGCACCGACGTTCTCCGACGTATAATGACGTCGGTAAACGTCGGTAATCTGAAAATTGCAGATTTACCGACGTTTACCGACGTATAATGGTCGGTAAACGTCGCTAAATCTGCAAAAAATAAAAAAATAAAATACAGAATGTCCATTTCTCCCTGCAGTTTAAAAAGATAACCATTTCTCACTGTAGAATAGGATCCAAACAATCACAGAATGTCCATTTCTCGCTGTACACAGGTTTCATTCCCTATAACCAAGTCTACAACAATCACATAATGTCCAGTTCTCAGAATGTCCATTTCTCACTGTACACAGATTTCAGTCCCTATAACCAAGTCTACAACAATCACTACCAAAATTTGTCGATTTAGCGACGGCCAGATCCGTCGCCCGTCCGACGAGAATTTCTATTAGTGACCGATCAACGAAGTAACGATCCATTTCAATTTGGATGTGAAAATCTGTATCGTAAGACAAACTAAACATAATCAATTCTATTTCACATGCTTAATTGCCAAGTATGGGATGGCTCAGAACACAACCCAAAATTCATTCTAGCATACATTAGTGTGAATCATCTATGTTCTGTACATATTGTTAGTATATTTCTTATCGTACTAGTATCTGAAGGATATACAGAATCAAGATGAACTCACATAATGTAATACTAAGACATCATCTACTATATAAGATATAGTGATAGGTTGTCGTATCATCATTGCCAAGGGATGAGGGTCGGAGGACAGTCAACTTTATCTACGGCTACATAGTTTCTGTCTCGCCAGTCGAATGGCTTAATTGCCAAGTATGGGAACGAATGGCTCAGAACACAACCCAAAATTCATTCTAGCATACATTAGTGTGAATCATCTATGTTCTGTACATATGGTGTAGTATATGTTCTTATCGTATCTAGTATCTGAAGAATGTAACAGAATCAACATGAACTCACATAATATAATACTAAGACATCATCTACTACTATATATATAGTGATAGGTTGTCGTATTATCATTTCCGAGGGATGAGGGTCGGAGGACAAATACCGCTCGAGTGAGCTAAAGGCATGCAGCCACTTCCCTCCCTCTATTCACCCTCTCCCTCTCTCACGCTATCAACGTCACAACTTTTCGCCTCAAGTTCTGATCAAGCATCTTCTTCTCCTCTCCTCCACCATGGCTCTGGACCCATCTGCTCCTCCCTACTTCCCTTCTTCTTATTTGACTCTCTCAGCCATATATGATATCCACCTCAAGTGTAGAGTCGGGAGAGAAGTGGGCCGGAAGAGGAGGGGAAGCAGCACGGCCGGCAGCATGACCCAGAGAAAGTACAGAGGTTTTCTTCAATATCCGTAGGAGAACTATAAGATATATCTTTTCACAATATCACCTTGTCAAAGACCCTTAATGTGACAACCATGTTATCGCGTACGGAAGACTAACATGTCATAGTTTTCTAAGCCGTGTGTTTTGACATAATCCTCCAAACTCTTTCCTGCTATGTAGTAATGCAAGATTACTACATAGGAACGTTGCAAGGTGAAACAATGTAGGAATGTTGCAAGGTGAAACAATGTATCAAACACTATATCGAAACCCAAACCCAATATGCAAATCTAAATTAATACAAAAATACATAAGTGTAGCAGGGGATTAAGTGTGCAGAGGTGAAATACATATATATGCATACTTGGGGGTGTCCATGTGTCCAAAAAATAGACACAAAGTGTCCAAAATCTCACGAACACACTGTATCAGTGAACACATGGTCGTAACATATCTCCGTGTCCATTTTGGACACGAAAAATACCTCAATTATGGTTAGGGTTTACCTTCAGTCTCCTCGCGATGGTGGAGGAGGAGGAGGACAAGTTCGGTGGCGGAGGAGAGGATCTCGCGGTGGAGGAGGAGGAGGATCTCACGGTGGAGGAGGAGGAGGGGCTCGCGGTGGAGGAGGAGGAGGAGAAGGGGCTCGCGGAGGGGGAGAAGGGGCTCGCCGGAGGGAGGAGAAGGGGCTCGCGGTAGAGGAGGAGGATGAGCGGCACCGGAGGGAAGGGGGTCGGGCTGTCGTCGAGGTCGGAGGAAGAGGGGCGGGAACAAAAAATTTGGTGAGAGGGAAAATGAAAAGTCGAACCGAGGAAACCCTATTTAGCAGTAAGTTAGCGACGTCTGTAAATACGTCGCAAAGCGTCAACTTTCTTTAATATTCGGTGACGCCATAAGCTTTGCGATGCTAAACGTCGCTGAACTAATAAAACTGGCGACGTTTTCCGACAAATCAACGACGTTGCTTTTATTACTAAAGGTAGTGGCAATATTTCGCTGTTTGTCGCTATCAGCGACGTGTTGTGACGCTTACTTTTGGTGTCGCTAATTCTAGAAATATTAGCGACGTTTTAAGTTGGCGTCGCTAATTTCGTCGCTGATATGGCTTATTTTGGTAGTGGTAGGGACCCCCCTTGCTGGCCTACGCTGACTTCCAAAATAGATAGGGGTCAAGTCTCAAAGTAAGTTGGAACCAATGACTTAATCTAAGACGTGACTCTACCTAGGACGTATCTTCGTATTCGAGACACGTGATAGATATCATGTATCTCAAAATACAAAGACAGAAGAGTGGGACGAGAAACTCTCATTAATTCACCGAATAAGTCAAGTCGACCGTTGTACCCCTGATATAGGTGGATTACAAGGTCGTCGACAAGAACCCAAGTATATTGCCACTACCTGGCCTGCTATTGAAGGATAAATCAAAAGGGCATAACTGAAATAATACCAAAAGATGGTACCTGAGACTCCCAAGTTACTACCCTCATGATGATACTAGAGCTGCCCCTGAGACTGCGCATACAACTGTGCTCTGTACTGTCTGACCCTCTGAGCTCGCGATGGCAGAGGATACTGTACCAATGGCTGAATATCTAGTATTGGCCCTAACTGCTTATCCACTGTCGGAGGTGATGACTAATGTGACTGAAAGGACTGAGATGGTACATCTGGTGTAGCTGGTCATCCGAGATGTCAGATAGAGGTAAGTGCTAACCGAATGGTCCTTCGCTCCACAGCAAAAGCATCACCTATTGGCCGCCCAACAAACTGATCTGAGATGTCCTATCTTACCAGAATAGGTACATGCTTCTTCTTTCGCCTAATACTGCAGGTTTCTCTACCTCTGAGCCTGGGCCTACATATACTGTTGAGGCCTCACCTGCTGGAATGTACGGGACTATGTCGATGAAGGCCTCTGAGCTTGGTTCTGCTGAACTGGTGTTGGTACCTCGAACTGGATAACTGTAGAATGGAAGGATGAAGATCCAGCTGAACTCCTCCGGGGACAAATCCCTATCATGTGGTCTGGTGATCCGTAAGACAAACATAGAAAGTTGGCCCTTCGACAAGTAAGATGATTGTGCCCTCCCCTTCGACAGAAGGAACATATGACTGGTAACTCCTAGTGTTGGTATGGACGTTGGTATGCTGGTATTGGTGAGGGATGTCGAGGTGGAAAGCCTGATACGGTTGCATGGTACCTCTTACGACCCTCAGTTTTGAATGTAGCCTTCCTGGCTATATGCTCGTGCTTCTGTACTGTCTCTATAGTAGGCCGAGCTCGATATGATGACTGACGATGATTGGTACTGCCTGGCTCCAATCTGTACTCTTTCTGACTGCAAGTCCTCAGCTTGTAATACCTCTTGTATTTTTTGCCCACTACGGTCTACCAATATCTGAATACTTTACTGGAGAACGAGATCTCGTTGTTGTTGTGATCTACCATTTCCTTCATAATCCCTAGGAATGTATACACATCGAGATGATCTGATACTACCTCTGCTCGGACTGTTGACTGTACTGGTGATACATGATGCCCTGACTCTGTCGATGCCTCGTTTGGATGATAATCTATTACTAGTACTGACTGATGAGACTATGGCTGAACTGACAATACTGACTATACGGGCACAGCTAGCTGATCGAGATAGACGGACATCACTGCCCTCAGGTCGACTCTGCTCTTGAATGCTGAGACTGATCATCCAAAACTGGCCTGACAGAAGATTGCTGAACTGCCATCGGCAGAACCCAAACAAGATGATCGAAAGGATTAAGGACAGTGCCTCTGAAAGTTAAAGGACACATGGATCAAATTGAGCGAACTGGAAAGATCAACGATCAAGGTAGATATCAGGTCAAATGATCAGGGATATAGAATAATACGAAGGATATCAATAAAAAAAATTGTGACTAAGATATCTGACTATCAGTAACCCCCATATATCTGATAAATTAGACCTGCATGGGCCACCACTAAAACTAGGGGTCGGCATTGGGCTGGGCCGGTCCGCCCAAGCCCATAAAGTACGGGCTCGGGTCGGGCATGGGCCTGATTTTTTTGGCCCTAAAGAAATTTCGGGCCGGGTCGGGCCAGGCTTAATTATTGTTTATGAAGCCAAGCCCGCCCACAAGAGTCAGGCTTTTTGGGCCAAGTCGGATCGGGCCGGGCTAGCTCTATAAAAATTGATAATTTGCTCAAAATACAAAAAAAATCAACAGAGATGTCTACTTAAACTTTCCTGATAACAATTTCAAAATTCTCTACCAGGCTTGACCCTGTTTTTCGATTGACATCCTTCTATTATTCTGATTCTTCGGTGAAAGAATTTTAACAAGTTTTTTAAACTTCGGTTGTGGAGCTTCAGATGACATTAAATTCCTCCTTGGGGCAGCCTGTACTAAACAACACCATAGTGCTCGTGTTTTTCACTCTAAAAATTATATACATAAAAAAGGTAATTAAAACTCCGGTTCAACAAACAATAGTATGTAGAGTTTATTACTGGAGTAGATTTGTGTAGCTTTGCAAGTATTAATCCCTCTAAAATGTCCCCTCAACTCCCTAAATAGATCATCTTATCCCCTCTGTCTTTATTTGATGTTAACCAATATTTGTTTAACATCTTCAGTCCTTGGACAATATTGAAATCAATAGATGGACAATTAAAGATAATTGGTCTTTAAACATCTGTTAACATTTAATCAAGGCCAACAGGTTGGGAACAAATACGAAAACGGTTCCCCAAAATTGGAAAAACATCATTTGGACTAGGGATCATCATTTGGTCTCAAACCGAGCTCGGATGGACGCATAGTCCAAGCTTGTATCGGGCGGGCTTTGGGCCGGGCTTGGAAGGACGTATGCATAGCCCAAGCCTGGCCCTGTACTAATATGGACCGGGTCGGGCTACCCTAATGATCGAGCTCTATCGAGCTTTGGCCTATCGGGCCGAACGAACTTTTGGGCGCCCATGGACTTCGGGCTAAATGATGATCCCTAACTAAAACCTATGTCATCCCAGAACCAGAATACTGGCAAGTAGGGACGACCAGGCCAGCTACGTAATACCAAAGTACTCCAGTACTTTAAAATAACGTATAAGCTGTCAAGACATGGGGGTTACTACTATAATCCAACAGTCAATCCTAGGTCGAACAGTCCTAGGTATCTTAATCACAGACAAATACGCAAAGTACAAGAAGTATGATCATCAGACATAAAATAGTAAAGCGACACAAACTATATATGCATGGATGATCATGAAGCTAGTAATACAAAGTAAAAAACTAGCAAGAGTGATAGTCATACATGATAAGCTATAGCTATAGTCTAGAATACAAAAATCATATTTAGGCCCGTAGGCTAAATGTCAAGGTCCAAAATATGAGCTAAATACGTGCTCGGAGGCTAAACGCCACAAAAGAATAATGTACATAACTAGTGGAAGAATGTAACACCCCTAAATTTTTGGAATTATTTTTTTATTATTTGTTTTGACTTAAATAGGGATTTATGGAATTTTATAATTATTTTATTAAATCATTATTATTTTAGAAGGCTTTAGTCATGGTTAAGATTTGGAGTACAAGATGACTAGGAATTGTGGCACAGATAGTGTACTCGTGTGCTTTGACTAGTGTTTTAGCCATGGTAGGGAGGGTCGAGCCATATGTGTGTTCTAACTAGGAAAAACAATCAAAGTTGTAACTTAACCCCAATAGATGATTTTTATTTATTTATTTATTAATTAGGTTATTAATTTTTAGAAAACCCGGTTACTCAATTTAGCCC
Organism: Iris pallida; assembly: GCA_029216955.1. NCBI lineage: Eukaryota > Viridiplantae > Streptophyta > Magnoliopsida > Asparagales > Iridaceae > Iris > Iris pallida. The sequence continues at coordinate 31,663 of JANAVB010037204.1, read as the reverse complement.
GGACTTGACCTGAACCCAACCTAAGCCCATGTAGGCATTTAGTGTATCCAAAGATGTCATGTAGATATATTTTATGTGTGTACAAATATTTTCTATTTATTTCTAGGAATTGATAAATATTTTCTAAATAATTTAAGCATAATAGAAGGTATTATTAATATTTTTGGAATATTGTATGATTTCTTTTGTAGACCAGTTAACATAGAGGAATAAATGTGTCACCCACTACTATACCCCTTTTTAGTTATTTTAGTATGTATTTTATGATTATTATTAGCATTATTGTTGTTATTAAATAATATTAATTAGTTATTTGTTAAATCCTTGACAAATCGGTTTATGTATATATGTACATATTCCTATAAATAAGACCCTATACTAGAAATAGAGATTATTAAGTTTTTAATTTATCAGTTTATGTATATATATGTAAATTTTCCTATAAATAAGACCCTATACTAGAAATAGAGATTATTAAGTTTTTAATTTATTTAGATTTTATGGAGATTATTAGATATATATATTATGTGCATATTATTATGTGCATATATATATATATATATTTTTATGTGCATATATATATTATATATATATATATATATATATATATATATTTATGTGCATAGATATACTATATATTATGTGCATATATATTATATATATATATATTATATATATAATATATATATATAAGAAAAAAATGAAAAAAAAGAATTACTATTGATGAATAGTGCTACGTGCACTGTTCATTTTCAAAAAAACTGAGAAGGCCCGACCGCACAGAGGAAAATTTTGTGCGATTGGAAAGATTCAAATCTTAATCGTTTCAAAATGAGATTACCTCGAATTAAATCCTATATTATCCTAATCGAATTATCTACAAGATTTCACTAAATCTTGGTTCAAATCCTAATCAAATCGAGATTAATAATTCAATAAAAACCTATATAATACCTGCGGGTTTCGAAGTTCTCTCGGCACCCTACATAAACCGTACGACCCCAGAGCATGGCCCCCCCACGCGACCAACCAAGGGCCATCCTTGACTATTGGTGACCATCCCTGCGGCCCTGTACAGCCGCAAATTCATCGGAGCCCCAGCCACGCGTGCAAGAACAGAGGCAATCGACAGCAACGGCAACAACATAGGCAGCAGATAACCCTAATTCGAGTCCAATTTCTCCAAACTTACTCAACAAAATTTCGATCTACCACTTCTCATGTAGGGATCAATTAACCTAGTTTACGTCCTAAAAACCATTAAAATTATTTTGTTTCAAATCGAGATGAAAATTCCCTTCGAAAATTGAGAAAAACCACATAATGCATGTTCTGTATTGTCAGTTTTCACCCCATATTGGAAGCAAATATCTCCCAATCCAAATCGATTTTTCGAAATCTAGTTAAAAAATGTTTGAAGACAACCTATAGACACTGGAACACAGTTTACTGATTTTGATTTTATTTATTTTACAGCAAGATAATCCAGCATAAATTTACGAAAAACCTATATAAACCTGTTTTGAAAATATCAAAATTCTTCCGATACAACGTGCGTCCCGCCAAACTGTGCGATGTGGTCGAACCGAAAACATTGAAAGGTGCGTATCAACTTTGCGGATACGTGAGCTTTGACGGAATTCAAATTGTTGCGCGTGGCGCGACGAATTTGATACGTATCCGTCAAAATTTATCGTATCGACCTTTTTTAAAATTCTCAATTACTTTGTGCACGTTCGTCAAATCGAGACAAAACTTGTGCCAACGGACCATATTTTTTTTGGTCCTGTATGACAAGTTTGGTCCGATTCTGAGACAGTTGACCGGATCGTCGTTTTGCGGATCCCACGATCCGACTCAATGGGCAAATTTGTGCACGATCACCGAAATCAAAATTTGGACATACGGTTGGGTTCGTCTTATCAAATCAATCCGTAGATATAGTTTGATGACTTAAAAGACCACACTCTGGCACATTTTTGGTACAAAGCTGGTCCAACGGCGGACACCGTTTTGACCCAAAATATCCGTTTTGCCCCTGTGTCCGAAATTGAACTTATGGATAGCCTATCCTAGCTATTGTCACTACCACATTTCTAGTGTGAGGGTATTTTTGTCATTTTTGGGGTAAATAAAATTTATTTGTATTAATTAGAATTTATGGGAATTTTTAGAATTTATTTTGGATTTATTTGGACTGGTTTGATTTTTGGTCAGTTTTGACTCTTGTAGACCAACCTAGAAGCTAACCCTAGTTAGTGGGCCATGGTTAAGGTCAAGTGACTCTAGTCAAACCTAGCCTAAGACTTGGTTTAGTCAAATTAGCAATAGGTTTAGTAAGTCATAAGCCATGACTTATGGTTTGAGAACATTGATCAGGTTTAACCTTAACTAGTTGTAACTTAGCCCAAGCCCTACACTTAGACCCAACCCAAACCCCAAGGCCAAGTGGCCGGCCACCTTATCCACATAGGGATTCCCCATTATAAATATCCTCCTAGTTTTAGGGCTAGCCTCCCTCCTTAGAAGAATAGCTCAAGGTTGGAAAGAGGTGAGTTCTTGCATAGAAAAATCCATTATAATTCCAATATAGGTCCTAAATTCCTCAAACTTGTTGCAACAGTTCCTAATGATGATTTTCTTGCTGTGTGGAGGTTTGGTTCAGCTTGGATTTAATTTGGAGGACTTGGGATACCAAGAGTGGAGCTCTCAAGGAGGTTTATTTTCATTGATCTTCCCATAGTGGTATATCTCTCATTTCTCCATTAAATCTTCTGTAGTCTTCATGAATAGGAACCCTAGGTGATCCTCTTAAGGTCAGGAATGATTCGTGTCCAGTATCGAATGATTCGTGTCATTCTGGACACGTATCAGTGTCCTGGACAGAGTGTTCGATCAAATGCCACAGAGGGCAAGTCGACCATTTTAAACCATTCCCTTTGAATAGGAAATAGTATTTAGGTCTAGCCTAGTGGTTCGTGTCCTTTTATCCTAGTTTTAGTGTCGTCCTGTGTCGATTTCCTGCTGTGGACACGCGCGTGCACACGGCCGCGCGCTGCTACAGGCATCCCCTGCTACACGGGGTCTGTAGCGGACACGACACGTGGCTTTTTGACACGAAACTTGACACGAAGCAAGGGGCGTGTCTGTCATGACACACCCCAAGCCTTGTGTCGGTTAGTGTCGTGTCGAGCATGGAAAACTCGTGTGCACGGGAAATGCCCAGTCTGTGTACTGTGAGTTTTCCTCACTGACACGGATCTCGTGTCCAACCTAGACACTTCGTGGACACTGGACAGTGGGTCCATGGGGTAGCCCTATAGGTGGCTACCCATGTGTGTCACTACGAGGACCATTCGTGTCCTGTGTCGTGCACACGACACAGGTGCACGTGTGCACGAGACAGTGCACTGTTAGTGCACTGTATGTGTTTCTCTTTATGTTTTGTGCTCTGGACACGCCGTGTCGGCTTGGGGGTGACACGAGATGGCATGTGGGGTTGTACACGAGGGTTGTTATGCATTGTTCAATCATTAGATCATAAATCATCAAGTTTACAATTAATTTCACATGGTTGAACACTGTTCTGATACTTATAAAATTCCTGTCAGTTTCAGTTTTAATGTGATGTTGTGCAGTGAGTTAATCCTAATATTGATGTTAGATTTCTAAGTTTGAACTTTCATTATGTTCCCCCACATGTTTAGCTTACCAAGGTTAATTTGGGTTAAAGTATTGTTATAGTTGAATTGTCTTGAAATGGCTAAATGCCAGCACATTGAACTGAAATGTGTTCCTGTTTTTGAAACTGGGTTTTAGTTCAATTGTTATGAATGAATTGTTTCCTTTTTCCTATTTTAATCAAATGTGTTAACATTGGAAAAAACTGAGAATAGTTCAGTTTGAAGTCAACTTAGATTTTTCCAGTTTTGGGTATGTTAAGTTGAACCCTGGATTGATTCCTTTCCTTTCCCTAACTGATATCAGTAATGTGTTAACTTTGTTTTGAAACTGAAACTATATACGGAATCTTACCTGGGAGATTTAGCTGAAATCAGTGAGATTGCACAAAACCTACATTTCAGTAAGTTGCCATTGATTCCTGACTTGGGTTATGCAAAACCTGAGTTTGGTTTAACCACATTCCCTTCTCAGTCAAATTCTGAAATGTATGGGTTACATGGATTGATTCTTCTTTTTTCTTTTCCTGTTTCCTGTCAATGCTATGTACACACACAGTGTCTTTTCCTACCATATTACTGCATATTATAAATCTTGTACATTTCCCCTTCATACACTGTTATTTTCCTGCACACCATTTCACAGTTTATACATTTCTCCCTGTTTTCATTTACTGCAGTTTTTCCCACAACTCTTCACCTCATATACACACACATACACCCTACCATCATTTCCTGTATACATTTTAGACACACACACACTATTTCACATATGCACAGGCCACCCTTGTTCACTGTCAACTCTATTTCCTGCACATAAATACTGTCCTAATTACCAGGTTAGACACTCTTCACTTGTTAAGTACCTGCAAGGATATTGATCACTGTTATATGTTGCTTCACTGCTCACTGTTGGAGTAATTCCTGCCACATCTATGTTTTTTCTACACTTGAACACACCCACACATGTATCTTTCCATAAGTTTTATGAGCATATCAATGTTCTATGTGCATATGTGTAGTGTAGATATATATATGTGTGAGAGTATATCTATGTGTAGAATGCATAGTGTTTAGCCTAATGCCTAGTGTGGTTCTTTTTGTGTATCTATATATGTATAGTGTATATACATAGGTATTATGAGTGCTTGAAATGTTGTGTGTAGTCTAGTATACTTGTTAGAGGCTAGCATGTCTTGTTAGACCTAGATAGCCTAGTTTAGACTGAACTAGACCTGGTGGACCTAGTTTGACTTCTAGGGTTGACCAAAGTTGACTGAGAGTTGACTTTGGCCTAGATTGACTTAGAATCATGTAGAATGCATAGTAGGACTCCATATTACTATTTGGACTTGTTGTGACTTGTGCTGTTCTGATTAGGAGCCAGACACCACTCCTTGGACAGTACGTTTCATACCGGACACTCAGTTACAGGCGAGTACATTCTCTGATCATTTCATATCCTGCTTAGAATTATTACCTGCAGTAGATTACTTTACTTGTACTGTCACGTTGGTCACACGGATTGGTACTATATGGATCTCTACATGTGATATTATCCCCCTCGGAGCATCGGGTACATTGTGCTTGTGCGTTTCACTTACATCATGAACTCCTGTGCTTCTATTTTACATGTGCACTCCTGTGAATCTTGTACTCTCATGTTAACGGAGCCCCCATGTATACTATCATGTGCACCCTATATGGGCCCCCATGTGATATCCTGTGCAATAACATAACCTGTTTAGATCCTTGTGTATTGATTGGAGATACGGGGGAGTGCTAGTAGTCGTGTGAACATTTCCATTGTAGTGTAGATTCCTGTGCAACCTCGACATCCTGTGCAAATCTGTCCTGTTCACATGTGCTATCTCGTACTCTGATTCACTAGTCACTGCTAGTCTCTATGTATAGTAGATATTTATATTACAGTTCTCTTCCTGTTTACATACAGCATTTCTTTCAGTACTTGTATCTTACTTCATGTTTATATTTTCTAACCTGCTATGAATTGTTGAGATGTACTGTGCTCGCTCCTGTCCTGACTGGACCTGTTGAAAATATTACAGAGGACGAGGAGGAGGCTTGTCTAGACACCTATTACGGGGCAGCCCTTGATGACACCTGTGAGCTGGACCCTCAGGAGGATCCAGCAGTAGCTGAGGACCTTCCCCCGACTGCCTAGATTAGATTTTAGGCTTTTATCTTTGTAGTTGGATCATGTTCTAGTTAGACTCTTTTCTGGAGATCAGTTTGTATATATTCTTTTATCTGAGACTTGTACGGCTGGGATTATCTTAGACTATGGTTTTATCTATTTCATTTCCTTGAGTTCTATTCATATCGTGCTATATCTTCCTTAGTTGTGATGAGTTTCTATTGCTATGTCACCCCCATTCGGGGAGTATAAACTGTTTAGATATTTACAATGCTAGATGTTGTGACCTAGGACAGCGTTCTACCGCCGACACTGCGGCGTAGGCGTATTCACGTCTCGTGCCTTACTCTAGGGTGCGGGTCGTGACAGCTATTTTGCTTATTCTAAAAATATTGGCAATGTCTGTTTCAGCATTCGAAGACAGTTACAGGAGTTCAGCTTTCGCCGGCATTTGATCTGACAAGTTATTTAGACGTGGTTGAGTCTACACCAGACAAGTACACCTTGCCAACTTGTGCAGTTTACTTATATGCAGGTTTTACTATTTTCTTATTTATGTCTCTTTTTCTTTCCATATTTACTATCTTGTCATGGTTTATTTCTATGCCTCTTACACGTTATCACTTATCTTAATCATTAGTTGTATCTATATGGTTCCACACATGATTTTGCCAGTGTTCTTACAAGACGTGCCTTGATCACCTGACCATGATACTTTGACTTGATCATGAGTTCCATGTTACCTTGATGTGACCCTCTACCGATAATAGGATTGGCTACTTGACCACTCTCGACTCGGGAGACCCACGGTAGGGCTACGATAGTCACTATAGTTAGGGAGTATCACGGCAGGACTACTAGCTATAGGATCGGAGTACTACGGCAGGACTACGGTCATTCGATTCATTTTGTAGTCATTCTTAGTATTATTATGACATGTCATATAATTCTTCCATATGATCTTTATTCTTGTTCTAGCTCTTATTTCTTATTTTCTCGCATGTTATAATTGTACATTAGGCTTGTATATTATGTGTCTTGCTAGTCCCCTGAGGACCTGGTTATCTCTCCAGGCTTAGTTAGAGAGGAGAGACTACGCGGAAATATACGGTTCTGGAGTCGAGGCAGGTGACGTACCTTCGCAGTAGGACGCGATAGTGGCCGAGGACTTCTCTTGAGACATGTTTCTTTATTTTAGACTTGATACATTATTTTTTTTTATCAGTGGACATGTAGTTGATTATTCATTTCTTTATACTATGGTTTTGAGATGTCTTACCCGCACAATTATTATTTATGTTTCATGTTGGACAGATCTTTCTCATAGTATTATTTTATTGGACTTGATATCTCGTGCCTTATTTTTTGTGTGGATGAGATTAGCTGTGACCTGTGACTTCTATTGTATTGCTGGGTTATTAACATGATTTATAGCTGAAGTATTTCGCTAATGGGCTTACTTTGAGATTTGGCCCATTGGTGAAGTGTTGCTGGTATGTACCGTATCCTGGTCTTATATGTATTTTGGGACTGGGGCGTTACAGAAAATGAAATAGAAAATCCACTAAGTACTATGGTGCTCCAGGTAGTCACCGTCGAATAGATGGAACGGAAGATCCTCCGGGCTCCTCTATCAGATCTGGCCAAACAAAACAGTAGGGTCAGATCCCCAATAGCAAGTACCACAAAGGAGGTCAAACTAAGAACTAAAACCAACAATAACTAACATAGCAATGGATGGAGACATAAATAAGTAAATGCGGATCGAGACTCGTGCACCACCAATGCACTTATCTCGAGAATAGTAAAGATAATAAGCAAAACGGAGCATAGGGTAAATAACATGTGGCATAATGTAAACTGTGGATATGTAAGGTAAACAAAAACATTTGAACATGTAAGATAAACTGAACATGTGAGCATGTAGAGAAAGGGTACATGTGAGCATGTAAGATAATTGGGACATGAGAGCATATTAGATAACTGGGACATGTGAACATGTTAGATAACTGGAACATGTGAGCATGTTAGAATTATATAGAACGATAAATAATAAGATGACTTATGAACTATTTCGAAACCCAAGTTACAACCCGTAAACCAACAAGGACCGGGATTGTAACCCTTCTTTTGGACTTAACTTAGTCTCTAATCAATGTACGACATAGGAATCATATATAGCGTGTGAGTACTAAATAGGACAACAAATGACAAGTTGACCAAGAAACTATTCCGGAACCCAAGTTACAACCCGTAAACCAAACAAGGACCGAGGTTGTAACCCTTCTCTTGAACAGAGCTTAGTTTCTAATCATTTATCAAAAAGTAAAGCATAAACAATAATGTACGAAAATAAACAAATATGGACACTGCCTAGACAAAACTAGACTATAATGGACTCCATACAACAATCATGACCAAACAATGAGTACAGCTTTATACATTAACTAACTAGGGTTATCACAATCCTAATTATTAATATATGCACTTTTGAGAAATCCAATCCAGTTATTTGCCCTACAGACAATCCGACTCATCTAGGCCAAAAGAAAAATAAGTATAGCAGACACACCGCAGTAAGATACGTGTGTCCTAAAGAAGTGTCCCACTCGACGGTGTGCTAGAAGTGTGCTCATCATGATAGACAGCTCCAAATCCCATATATATATATATATATATATATATATATATATATATGAATACGAAGGGCTGCAGGTAACTAGAAATTTTTTCGCTCCCAATGATCTAGATAATCAAGCTAGTTATTAGTCCTTAACATTTTTTTGTTAGATTCTGGGTGTAGAATTCTACAGAATCCATCCTATGCACGACTGGATAATACAAGAAAGTGTACTATAACAAGCCACAACAAGAAAATATAATAAACTGGAAGTTAGGAGTGTGCTACGACGAGCCATTATAGAGAAAATAGGGAGTGCTCCATGACAGGCCACTATCATGTAAGCAAGAAAAGACATATACAAGAGTGCACCATGACGGGTCACCATCTAGTAAGCCAAGAAGACATGTAGCATGAGTGCGCCACGACGGGCCACTATTTAGTAAGCAAAGATGACATATAATATGAGTGCGCCACGACGGACCACTATTTAGTAAGCAAAGAAGACATGTAACATGGGTACGCCACGATGGACCACTATCTAGATTAGAAAGATGAGATCATGTTGTCATGTTCAAGTTATGTTCAATATTCACAAGTTATCAAGTTGGTCGTCGCATTTTTGGTCAAATATAGAAAACATGCAAAGAATATCAAAAACTGTGATTGAAACTATCTATAGCATATGAACTCCAATTAAAGTAAAACAAGAAGATTCTTGAAGCTAAGACAAAGATATACAACTTTCATGTTTTGAGTTTTTCAAGATTCTAGCTACAAAATAGCTTAAACAAGCAAAATAGCAATTCAAGGCAATCTGCGCACGGGCACACTACGCGAGCAAAACTGCCCAAGGCACGCGGAGCGCGCAAGCATGGCGCACGGTCTGCGCACTGCGCAAAACACACTACGTGCGTAGGCAAAACTGCCCACGGTGTAAGGTGCGCCCAAGCAAGGCACTCGGTCTACGCACTGCAAGCAAACGTACTGCTTGCGCAGACAAAACTGCCTACAGTGCAAAGGGCACGCAAGCACGACGCACGGGCGCACGGAATGCGAGATGTGCGGCGCTCTCGGCAAAAGTGCCCACGACGCAAGGTGCGCGCAAGCACGTCGCGCGGGCAAATATGCCCACGGTGCAAGGTGCGGGCAAGCATGGCGCATGAGCGCGCGACAGAAAATCGCGCAGGCACACAGCGCACGAGAAAAATGTCCATGGCGTAAGGTACGCACAAGTACGACACACGACAAAAAACTACGTGGGCGTGCATCGGACGAGATGCGCTACGCACGCGAGCAAAAATCTCTACGGCACAAGTACTGCGCATGGCGAAATAGCTGCACGCGGTACTGTTTATCGTCCCGACAGCTCCAAAAGGTGTAGGGAGCCCATGAACATGAAAAATGACATAGCTAACTCAAAATAAATCGAAAAGTGGTTCAAAAGTCAAAATTGGGTAGAATAAAATTTTCTACAAGCTCGTCCAACAAGCCATTTTGCATAGTCTATCTCTTCAAATACGTTTGATATAATCCACCTATCAATTCTTCTCAAGTCGAGCACGCTACGACACGACTTGTAGCTAAACCATAATTTGTATTCCATATTTCCTAAGTCGTTTATCCCAACTCTCGTAATCGATTACGAGGTCGTCTGACTTAACAATGTGTTATGCTCCAATCTCATGCGAGTCCGATCATCCAGGTAGACATGAAATTATCATGCAATGCTCCCACAGAATAATCATTCTCATTGGGGCATAACTCTTGTTTGAGTCTAGACTAGTTTATTCTCGATGCGCGGATTGGACCTACTCAATCCTCAAGTTTTATTCAATCATCAATTACAAGTTTGATTAATCCTCGAATTTATCTTCGCTTCAAACAACAAGTCGAAGCAATTCAAATTGCCACGTTCCAATTTTTCTAATGTGATTGAGTACCTCCTAAAACATCCTAATCCTACTGCAGGCTGTAGTGATACTCTAGTTCGAATACCACTACATAAACTCGACCTGCATGGGCCACCACTAAAAACGTGTCACGACCCACACCCACTGTGAGGGTACAAGAACGTATCAAAGCCCAGCCTACGCCGCAGTGTCGGCGGTAGAACGCTGTCCTAGGTCAATCATCTAACAATATAAAGGTACCTGTACAGTATATACACTCCGAATGGAGGTGACATAGCAATATACAGTCTCAATCACATCTAAGGCAGAATGATAAGATGAAAAGATAGATAGATAAATACTGGAATGGAAGAAAATACATAATAACCAGAGAGTCTAAGCGTCTAAGATAACATCTCAACAAGATCCCGAATACAAGTCCCAACTACTGAATATAAAAGAATATATACAATCTAAATCTCAAGTGACAGAAATAGTAAACCTAGACTAGGGAGCTTCAGTCTCTAAGCTAGTGGATCAGGCTGGAAATCTGGGTCACACGAGCCATCTAGAGCTGTCCCATAGAAGGTGTCTATGCAGGTCTCATCCTCATTCTCTGTAATATTTTCAACAGGTCCAGTCAGGACAGGAGCGAGCACAAAACATCTCATGCAGTTCATATCATGTTAGAAAATATAAAACATGTAATAGAGTAAGGTACATAAAACGCTGAAAGAAGAATGTATATGAAAAACAGTAGAGATTTGATAATGGGAAATATCTATATATGATAAGTAAGAACTGTAAGCAACATATGATTTAGAGCACAATATGGTTATGTAAACGGGTTAGGTTATACAATAAAATGGGACTCCTTTGTACGTGGAAGTATAATGGACATATACAATTTCTTATACAATAGGATTGATCACATAACCAATTCTACTCTCCCTCCTCCAATCAATACACAAGGATCCAATTCAGTTATGTTACCTTATACAATGACTTGTACAATGGCTTGTACAATGGCTCAATGTGATAATGAGAGTACAATATGTACAATGATTGTAAATGATAAGGGTATTCAATAAATATAATATGTAAGTGAAACGTACATCACAATATGTATTTAGTGAATACAAGAAGATAACATCTCAGAAGAAGATTCATATAGTACCAATCCGTGATAATGATCGTGTCAGCATCAAGTACAGTAATCTAGAGCAAGAATGTAAATTCAGACAAGTATGAAACGGCCAGAGAATGTACTCGTCTGTATCCTGAGTATCTGAAGAATATCTACTGTCCGAGGAGTGGTGTCTGTCTCCTATAGAACAGCACAAGTCACAATATGTCTAAAATGATAATAAGATACAATTCAATGCGTTCTACATGAATCTAGGTCAATCTAGGTCAAAGTCAACTCTTGGTCAACCCTGGTCAACCAAGAAGTCAAACCTAGGTCAACGATGGTCAAACTAGGTCTAACAAGCCTAAATAGTCTGTCCTAGCTTGTCACCCTCATTTCCCGTATTTCGTATTTATACTCATATCTGGATTTTGGCATGTATTTTTATTTTTTCTCAACTTGTGGGATTTCGATATTTCTCGTATTTTAGGTTTTGGCATGGTTCGGTTTTAATTGGTTTGGTTTGATTTATTATGCATTGGATCACCTTAGCCTATACTCCACCCTCAGCACACCACATCCCACCCTCTTTAAAACTCCACCAACATTTTCTCTCTCCTTATAAACTACCATTTATTTCTTCTTCTCCTTCCTCTACACAACACTCTCCTCCTTCCTCTCCACAACACCCACCCATAGGCAAGTGCACCTTGCCACCACATGAGAACCCCCTTTTAATTGTCCATTTGCTAGATTAGGACATGGTGATCAACATTAGAACTTAGCATTTTGTGATTTGGAGTCTCCATTGTTCTAGATCTAGGTTTTTTCTATTTTCGGTTTTGTATGGTTTTGATCTACTTAAGTTGGATTTCTATGGGTTTTGATGTTTCTATGTGGAAGAGAGTTCAATTCCACCCTGGTTAGAACTTTGGAAATCTGGATTTGGAGTTCGGATGGCCAAGTTGTGAAGCTTTGAAGTTCAGGGAGCCTTTGGAGTTTCTTCTCGGCCATGCAGAAGAAGACCCAGACCCTGCGTGTGTGTTTTTACGCGTACGATGCTCTCTGCTGGCGTGCTTTTACACGTACGCAGCTCTCCTGCGTGTGTGACTTTTTACGTACGCAGCTCTCCTGCGGGCGTGACTTTTCACGTACGCTGCTCTCTTGCGTGCGTGACTTTTCGCGTACGCAGCTCTCCTGCGTGCGTGACTTTTCACGTATGCAGCTCTCCTGCGTGCGTGACTTTTTACGTACGCTGCTCTCTTGCGTGCGTGACTTTTCGCGTACGCAGCTCTCCTGCGTGCGTGACTTTTCACGTACGCTGCTCTCTTGCGTGCGTAACTTTTGTTCGTACGCAACTTATGCGTGCGTAACTTTTGTTCGTACGCAGCTCATGCGTGCTTGACTTTTTGAGCGTACGCAGCTCCCCTGCGTGTGTGCTCTTGTGCGTATGCTGCTCCCCTGACCCCTTGCTTAATCCATTGGCTCTTGGAGTTTTGTTCTTATTTCTTTAAGCTTGGCTCTTCTATAGCCCTGTATATTGATATTTTATTAGATATTTTACGCCCATTTTATATCCTTATGCCTTTTGTCATGAACTTGATTTTACTTAATATGTTTGGAATGACTATTGTACATGGCATGGTATAACCAGGAACTAGCATAACACGATAGTGACCCGTAGTGGTGCACTCCTGACATGACCAACCTGACATGATAGTTGCCCATCGTGGCGCACTCCTGACAAGTACCCTGACATGATTTATCTTAATGCTATTGCGACGGCTAACTTAACTTGACTTGTCTTGACACCGTGGGTAGCTCTTATGCTTGCTTGATTAATCCACTTGTCCTGTCTTGTATCATGTCTAGGAGGGGACTCCTGAGTACCACGGTCAGGAGTACTTACTAAAATGGATTAAGGTTAATAACTAGAATAACACAGTAGTCATGAAGAGATGACACAGCTACAAGCAATCCCGTTACCTGGGCGCTCTTGGGATCTGTAGCCTGCCGTCGAGTAGGGCACATTTCCAGCACACCGTCGCGTGTTGCACCCTCTAAGTCACCTAAGGGTACATTTGTCTTCTGGGCGATGTACCCACCTGAATTCAACCCCTAATTTTTGACCTGGGTAACCTGGATGGTCTGCAGGGCTTGTGGCTGTGGATTAATCTCACTGCATCTTCTTAGTAATTGGGCCTGTGATAACCCTAGTTAGTTAAAGTAGTAAGCCGTAGTATCTGCTTGGCCGTGATTGATTGAATGAGGTATAACTAGTTTAGCCATGTCTTGATCCAGTACAAGATTGCTCCCTGTCTTAATTTCTTGCATTATTATCTTGCCGATAAATGGTGGAAAACCAAGTTCTGTTCAGATGAAGGGTTACAACCCCGGTCCTTGTTTGGTTTACGGGTTGTAGCCTGGCTATCGGAATAGTTTCATGGTTATCTCGTCGTATATCATCCTGACATGTTTCGTAAATTCTAGTTTTAAATATTAGATTTTCTTGTGCTAATTGCTGGCTTTTGTTCTTATTTCGTGGCCCCCTTGTGGCACTTGCTCTTTCTGGGGTTGACCCAGCTGGTTTTGTGTGGCCAAATTTTGGAGCAGCTCCCGAGGATCTTCCGAACCTCCAGCCCGATGGTGGCGACTAGAAGGAACCCGGGCTACGAGTGGGTTTTCTATTTTGTTTCGCTCACTCTATTGTAAAAATTATTCTTTTGAGGCGTTTAGCCGACGAGCACCTGTTAGCTCGATGCACTTTACTTACTGTCTGCCTACGGGCTATAAACATGATTAACAAATCCTAGGGTTGATCATGTATGACTTAACTCTTGCTAGTCCTAGCATTTTGTACCACTAGCTTCATGATCAGCTGAATATGTGATATTTGGGACGCCTTATTATTGTATATTTAAAGATCATACATCTTGCGACCTTACTTACTTACTTGCTTGTGATTGAGACATTAGGCTTGTTCATGACCATAAGTGACTGTTGGCGTGTAGTAAACCCTCATATTTCTAGACAGCCGTGACCGTATATCGAGGTGGTTTCTATTTCAATATACGTAGCTGGCTATGTCTGTCCCGCTCTCCAGTATTCTGGTTCTGGGGCGTGACATAGCTAGAACACACCATACACTAGTCTACTGGGTATTACACATGTGTGTATTTCATACACACAAACCACTCAAGGGTACCTAGGCTATGTGCCTTGGTTATAGGCCATAGGCAATTAGCCAAACACTAGGCCATAACACATATAGGCCTAAACACCATATACCATATTAGGCTATAAAAGCATTATCTATATATGCAAATACCATATCCACTACATATTACCTAATAACATGCACATTTCACATTAGGCTATACCTATATCACATTCATATTCATATTCATATTCATATAGGCTATTGTACTATCTATTCCACACACATTATCACCCTACACATTCACATTTATATTTATCACCCTATACATACACTGGGTTAGACATTATATATATATATATATATATATATATATATATATATATATATATATATATATATATATATATATATATATACACACACATATAGAGATAGAGAGGGAACTAGGCATATGTGTGTGTGTGCGTGTGTGTGTGTGTGTGACAGGGAATAACTAGAATAGGTGTGTGAGTGTATGTGTGTGACTGTGTTTGAGGGAAAACAGTCCCAGATTTCAGAGTTTTGTGTGTGTGTGCAATGGTACATGTGTAGGCATGTGTGTGTGTGTGATACATGAGAGTATGAGGATCAACTTGAGGGGAACAATTTGTTCTCAGAAATTGTGTGTGTGTGGCACACATAGAGAGGTCAGTAGGTAGTTGTATCACAGTTTTGAATCAACATTAGGCTCAAGCCTATAATTCAATCTCAAAATCAGATTTTTAGGTAGGAATGTGTACACAGGTTTGTGGGACTGAAAAAAAACAGTGAAAACTACGTTAACAATCTAAAATTCAGTTTTCAGTTTTAAAACACAATCATTCAAACATCAAGCTCAACCCTATTTGAATCCTAAACTTAGTTAACAACAGATTTTAGTTTTCTTCCCAAAGCCATTTTATTCTCAGGTATTTGTGTATTATCCCTATCCCCATTTCAGTCACATACCACACTCAAAATCAGTGATAGGAAGAATCCTCAGGTTTTTGGGTATAAACCTGGAAAGGACAGTTCATAACCCCACCAGTCAAAATTGAAAACCTATCGTCTAAATTCCACACAAATCCTAACTAACCAAATGTAAACTATTAAACATGTATACTAATTAATAAGGCAGTTGAACATCACACATCAGTTGAAAAACAGGAATCATACCAGGAATTGAAAACAGGGTTCTCCAAAGTATGGAATCAATGGGAGTTGAAACATGGGAAAAATGGTTTGAACACATTCAAATTTCAGAAATCGAAATCAGCACTTTGTATCAGAAAATGGGAAAAACCTCATTCAAAACCAATTCGAAATTCATTACTCAACACAAAACCTAAACCATCATTTCAGTACTCTAAAACAGGTATAAGTGAATTAAGGTGGTGATTAAAACATTAACAAACAGTTGAAATTTACAATTTAAATTCAGAGTTTGAGTTAATAAAACTGTGTATCAGAGTTCAAGGAAAAATGAAATTTTGAATTCAAATAATCAACAAAATGACAAGTAAAGGGTTAGAAATAAATGATATACATGTGAGGATACATGAGGGTGCATTCGTGTCCAAGAATTGGACACGAATCGTGTCCAAAGAAGCACATGTACACAGACACTAGTCAGTGCACAACAATCGTCGTGCACGCGTGCACGTGCATCCAATACGCGACACACGACACGACACGGCACGTGTTTGTATCCAGAAACTCGCCTGGAATAGGGGTACGTGTCAAACAGCCTAAATCGTGCCAACGTGTCCCCGTGTCGTGTCAAAACATGCGTATCAGTGACCAATTACACGCGTGCACAGTGCGCGCGCGGCCAGTGCGGCCAGTGCGGGCGTGATTACGCCGCGTGTACTCCACGACATGCTCCTAAATTTTGGGAGCATGGTGTTAGATGTTGCCCCCTGTTCCACACAAATTTTCTTGTCCTGAAGTGTCCCGTGTCTCGAGTTCTAGCCCCCGATAAGCAGGACACAGCCTATGGCTCGTGCTGCGTGTCCAGGGCTAAAAATGCGACACAAACGGACACAAAACACCAAACATCCTTCACAAACATTCATACACACACCTAGATCTACAAACCTATGTAATTACTTTTACAAAAATCGAAAATTGAATCCTATGTGGCATTTCTACAAACACCTAGGTATCCTATTGGATACGTGTCCAATACGGACACAAAACGGACACAAAACTTTGTAAAACCTATACCAACAGAGAGAGGACACCTAGGGCTTCCTAACCGTGCAAAGAAATCAAAATTTGGTGGAGAGAATAGGGATTTACCTATAGGTTTGAAATGGCTCAAAAAGCCCCAAAGTGAGTTGTTCCTCAAGCTACCCAACTCTTCCTAATTGCCCCTTCCCTGGAATTTCTTACCATAGTCATCAAAAACACAGAGATTAGAATCTATTGCAATAAATTAGGAAGAAAAGGAGTTGAAATGGAGGAGTTATGGATTGGGGAAGAAAGGGTTTTACCTCTATTTTCAACTTGCTATTTTTTCTAAGGAGGCTAGTCCTAAGTTTGAGGAGACATTAAATAGGAGTGTGGATCCCAAGGTGGCTGGTCATAAATACTAGGGTTAGGGTTTAGTTAGTTGGACCATGGGCTCCCTCTCTAAGTCATGTTACATCTAAGTTTCTAAGGGCCCATTCTCAAAAATCAATTCTCATAACTAAAACTCCCATTTGATTTCTAACTTGATAATTTCTACCCTCAACTTAAGTTAACCATTCTAACTTAGTCCATGGGTTAAGTCTAAGCTTCTAGGTTAGGTCCATTCTAGGTTAAGGACTAACAAGACACCAAGCAATTATTTAATTAATAATAAATTCACATATATTCCAATAAATTCTAATAAATCCTATTAAATTCAAATAAATTCAAAATGACCAAAATACCCTCAAACTAAATGATAAATAGATATTCCAATCACAGGGTTAGGCTCTAGGGCAGACAGTCCCTACGGTTTCACTAGCTGCACACCAAAATCACAAGTCATGATTTTTAAATAGTCTAAAAATAATTAAAAATCACCAAAAATCATAATATGAAATAAATATCAATAAATAATAATTATAATTACAAAATTTTAAAATTACCTTTATCTAGAAAACTGGGTGTTACAATCCTACCCATCTTATAAAAATTTTGTCCTCGAAATTAAGACGATCGTACCCCTTCTAGGTCAAACATAGACAAGGGTCAATCACTAGTCAATTTTCTCAACATCCTAGTACTTGGTCGTCAGCTGGTCAATTTCCTAAGATTTTACCAATGCTAGCTATCTAGGTGTTGGCAACCAGAATTTAGCAAAAGAGAAACTCTATAATAGGCTAGCTCTTAACCTTCCAAATCCTATCAAGTCACCCATAACTAATTACCCACAAGCTAAGCACACCAATCCCAAATACCACATATATGTATATGCTCAAGAACAACAACCCATCACATATATCCTAAGTATATCATCTATATATAGACCTCTTAGACTTAGGTGAAACTACAACTATACTCGATGACGGGCTCTGGTCATGGGTGCCTCACTGGAAAAATGGTAATGTAAAATAATAATAATCATAAAGGCTGCAAGGCATACTAACATCCTATACGTAACTGATTGATATTATAAATAACATGGGATTCACCTACACTGGGTTACTACTCTAACACCAATTCTAACTATCATCTCTAGGGTACAGACACTCTATAAGTCATCATACTATTATACTATGAAGGAACTACCTATGAATAAGCTCTACAAAACTAAATATCCCTACTCCTAAGTCATTTATAACAATAAAAAGGGTATGATGTTTAAATCCTTCTCAAGATAAAATCTGCTAATCATATGCGTCTGCCCAAAATCATGTTGTCTAGAGTCTTTATCATGCTAGTGAGCAAGGCTACGATAATCACAGAGTCCTTGACTAAGGTACGTACCTCTAGGTTCATGTTATTTAAAATTTTTGTATTGCCGCATGCGACGGCGAAAACTTTAAATTCCCATACCCAAGAAATACATCCGAAATCTGACTACATGTCCTCACTATGCCAACTAACACGACTATCGAAGATTCTAGATCCTATGATTTAGGTGACCTAGCCCATATGATTCTGAAAAAAAATAACATAACAAAAGAACAACATGACAAACTTAATAAATCAGCAAGGAACAGATGGAATCGGATTTCAAGGTAGTTATAAAAGACAATTCCGGGAATGGAATTGAGAAGAACGGAACTTGCAGTAAGATATCCAATGGTCTGTGCATCCTTGACTGTCCTGACGATAGCTCGCCCTGCTAGTTTCCCTTGGTCTGCTGCTGATGCTGCATGAATCACCGCTGCTGAAAGAAATCAGAAATGATGGAAGAAAATCTCTGTACAGATAGAGGTGCACCTCCAATATAGCAGAAACGCCAACCTGAGTCGGCACAACCGAAACTGCGGTCTCGAGGCCCTGATGAACAGGACGAGAGGTGGCCAGCCTCTCGATAGTATCCCCCGAACCGAAGCGATGAGATCGTGTCTTCATAACCATCATGAAAACAGATCAAAACAAGAAGCAATTTCTGAGAATGAAGCAAAAATTCAAAGGAGAACAGTTTATATTCAAGGGAAGTCAATAAGCAACAATTTAGATAAAAAGGAATCTGATTAAGAGTTTTTTCTAATGTGATTGAGTACCTCCTAAAACATCCTAATCCTACTGCAGGCTGTAGTGATACTCTAGTTCGAATACCACTACATAAACTCGACCTGCATGGGCCACCACTAAAAACGTGTCACGACCCGCACCCACTGTGAGGGTACGAGAACGTAACAACGCCCAGCCTATGCCGCAGTGTCGGCGGTAGAACGCTGTCCTAGGTCAATCATCTAACAATATAAAGGTACACGTACAGTATATACACTCCGAATGGAGGTGACATAGCAATATACAGTCTCAATCACATCTAAGGCAGAATGATAAGATGAAAAGATAGATAGATAAATACTGGAATGGAAGAAAATACATAATAACCAGAGAGTCTAAGCGTCTAAGATAACATCTCAACAAGATCCCGAATACAAGTCCCAACTACTGAATATAAAAGAATATATACAATCTAAATCTCAAGTGACAGAAATAGTAAACCTAGACTAGGGAGCCTCAGTCTCTAAGCTAGTGGATCAGGCTGGAAATCTGGGTCACAAGAGCCATCTACAGCTGTCCCATAGAAGGTGTCTATGCAGGCCTCATCCTCATCCTCTGTAATATTTTCAACAGGTCTAGTCAGGACAGGAGCGAGCACAAAACATCTCACACAGTTCATATCATGTTAGAAAATATAAAGCATGCAATAGAGTAAGGTACATAAAACGCTGAAAGAAGAATGTATATAAAAAACAGTAGAGATTTGATAATGGGAAATATCTATATATGATAAGTAAGAACTGTAAGCAATATGTGATTTAGAGCACAACATGGTTATGTAAACGGGTTAGGTTATACAATAAAATGGGACTCCTTTGTACGTGGGTGTACAATGGACATATACAATTTCTTATACAATAGGATTGATCACATAACCATTTCTACTCTCCCTCCTCCAATCAATACATAAGGATCCAATTCAGTTATGTTACCTTATACAATGACTTGTACAATGGCTTGTACAATGGCTTGTACAATGGCTCAATGTGATAATGAGAGTACAATATGCACAATGAGTGTACAATGATAAGGGTATTCAATAAATACAATATGTAAGTGAAACGCACATCACAATATATATTTAGTGAATACAAGGAGATAACATCTCAGAAGAAGATTCATATAGTACCAATCCGTGATAATGATCGTGTCAGCATCAAGTACAGTAATCTAGAGCAAGAATGTAAATCCAGACAAGTATGAAACGGTCAGAGAATATACTCTCCTGTATCCTGAGTATCTGAAGAATATCTACTGTCTGAGGGGTGGTGTCTGTCTCCTATAGAACAACACAAGTCACAATATGTCTAAAATGATAATAAGATACAATTCAATGCATTCTACATGAATCTAGGTCAATCTAGGTTAAAGTCAACTCTTGGTCAACCCTGGTCAACCAAGAAGTCAAACCTAGGTCAACGATGGTCAAACTAGGTCTAATAAGCCTAAATAGTCTGTCCTAGCTAGAACACACCATACACTAGTCTATTGGGTATTACACATGTGTGTATTTCATACACGCAAACCACTCAAGGGTACCTAGGCTATGTACCTTGGTTATAGGCCATAGGCAATTAGCCAAACACTAGGCCATAACACATATAGGCCTAAACACCATATACCATATTAGGCTATAAACACATTATCTATATATGCAAATACCATATCCACTACATATTACCTAATCACATGCACATTTCATATTAGGCTATACCTATATCACATTTATATTCATATTCATATTCATATAGGCTATTGTACTATCTATTCCACACACATTATCACCCACCACATTCTCATTTATATTTATCACCCGATACATACACTAGGTTAGGCATATATATATATATATATATATATATATATATATATATATATATATATATATATATATATATATCAAGCGTCTTTCTGATGTGTTGGATGCGTTCTCGATGAAGCTGTGGTGGAAGCTGCGCCAAGGGGAGGGCCTCTGGGTGGATTTGTTGAAAGCCAAGTATTTTCGGCGGCGCCATCCTTGTGACGCTTTCCTGACTTCTAAGAGTTCGCATGTTTGGCGGCGTTTGCTCCGTGGTAGGAGGTTAGCTGAGCCTCATATCTTCTTCAGACTTGGACGTGGGCTTGGTTCGGCAAGGTGTGAAGCGTGGCTTCCGGGGGGCTTCCGTATTGGGAGATCGACGGAGCGGAGGAACCAGAGGGGGGCTGCTGCTGCTGGGCGGGTGGCTCGGGGTCGTAGACGTCAGGCCCAGGCGTTGCAGGCTGGGCCAGTCGTATCTTCGGAGGGGGGACGGTGTTGGAGGGAGAGGCGGGTTTGGTAGGGGGGCGGGTGTGCCGCATAGGGCGGCGGTGGCGGTGGAGCATGGTCCACTTCGTTGTTCCGCGAGACTGGCGGTGAGGGTGGGCAGGCCGGTGCAGCAGGCAGTGTTTATCCGCCCCATTTCTGAGCGTGGATGGAAGATTCGGGAATCTAGAGCTTGGAATGCTGACAACGGGGGCCTTTCCATCCGGGATCTTTGGTCCGACACTGGCTGGAACTTCCAGTTGATTTCTGATGTTTTCGGGGAGGAGGTTGGTCGGAGGATTTTGTCTGCTACCCTGAGCTGTTCGTCGGATCCAGATTTACTATCTTGGGGAGAGAAGATGAGCTCTTTCTCTCTCGCTGCGGCTTGGCGATGTTGTCGTCCTCGACACCCTACTAATCCGATTTTTTCTCATATTTGGGGTCTCTGTATTTCGGTGAAGTGGAGCATATTGTTGTGGCGGGTTTGTCACAATCGACTTCCTACTGACGACAATATTCAGAGGATTGGTTTCCACCTGGCCTCCCGTTGCCTTTGCTGTCGGGTAGTTCAGGTTGAGACTATGGATCATATATTGTTCCATGGGGATGTTGCTAGGAGGGTTTGGACATTCTTTAGTGGTTTCCTCCGGGTTCGTCTTCTGCGGGACTTCAAGACCTTTCTCATGCGATGGTGGCGGGGACCTGGCAGTCATCTTAGGCGATCCTTATCTGGTGCTATTATTTGGGTTCTCTGGAAGAACCGGAATAAATCTCGGTATGAGGGGAGCTCTGTGGATGCTGATTTTTTGATCCGAGAGGTGTCACGACAGCTGCGGAAGTCTCTTTCTGGGTGTCGTCACATTGCTTCTCTTCCGCATTGGGTTTAGCTCAGTTTGTTGTTTCGTTTTATTGTTTTATTTTTTTGGGGTTGTCTCTGAGGTTGGATGTACTCATTACCCTCTTTTATTTCAATAAAGACATCGTTTCCACCAAAAAAAATATATATATATATATATATATATACACAAATATAGAGATAGAGAGGGAACTAGGCATATGTGTGTGTGTGTGTGCGTGTGTGTGTGACAGGGAATAACTAGAATAGGTGTGTGAGTGTATGTGTGTGACTGTGTTTGAGGGAAAACTGTCCCAGATTTCAGAGTTTTGTGTGTGTGTGCAATGGTACATCTATAGGCATGTGTGTGTGTGATACATGAGAGTGTGAGGATCAACTTGAGGGGAACAATTTGTTCTCAGAAATTATGTGTGTGTGGCACACATAGAGAGGTCAGTAGGTAGTTGTATCACAGTTTTGAATCAACATTAGGCTCAAGCCTATAATTCAATCTCAAAATCAGATTTTTAGGTAGGAATGTGTACACAGGTTTGTGGGACTGAAAAAAAACAGTGAAAACTCCGTTAACAATCTACAATTCAGTTTTCAGTTTTAAAACACAATCATTCAAACATCAAGCACAACCCTATTTGAATCCTAAACTTAGTTAACAACAGATTTCAGTTTTCTTCCCAAAGCCATTTTATTCTCAGGTATTTGTGTATTATCCCTATCCCCATTTCAGTCACATACCACACTCAAAATCAGTGATAGGAAGAATCCTCAGGTTTTTGGGTATAATCCTGGAAAGGACAGTTCATAACCCCACCAGTCAAAATTGAAAACCTATCATCTAAATTCCACACAAATCCTAACTAACGCAATGTAAACTATTAAACATGTATACTAATTAATATGGCAGTTGAACATCACACATCAGTTGGAAAACAGGAATCATACCAGGAATTGAAAACATGGTTCTTCAAAGTATGGAATCAATGGTAGTTGAAACATGGGAAAAATGGTTTGAACACTTTCAAATTTCAGAAATCGAAATCAGCACTTTGTATCAGAAAATAGAAAAAACCTCATACAAAACCAATTCGAAATTCATTACTCAACACAAAACCTAAACCATCATTTCAGTACTCTAATACAGGTATAAGCGAATTAAGGTGGTGATTAAAACATTAACAAATAGTTGAAATTTACAATTTAAATTCAGATTTTGAGTTAATAAAACTGTGTATCAGAGTTCAAGGAAAAATGAAATTTTGAATTCAAATAATCAACAAAATGACAAGTAAAGGGTTAGAAATAAATGATATACATGTGATGATACATGAGGGTGCATTCGTGTCCAAGAATTGGACACGAATCGTGTCCAAAGAAGCACATGTACACAGACACTAGTCAGTGCACAACAATCGTCGTGCACGCGTGCACGTGCTTCCAACACGCGACACACGACACGACACGGCACGTGTTCGTGTCCAGACACTCGCCTGGGATAGGGGTACGTGTCAAACAGCCTGAATCGTGCCAACGTGTCCCCGTATCGTGTCAAAACATGCGTATCAGTGACCAATTACACGCGTGCACAGCGCGCGCGCGGCCAGTGCGGCTAGTACGGGCGTGATTGCGCCGCGTGTACTCCACGACATGCTCCCAAATTTTGGGAGCATGGTGTCAGATGTTGCCCCCTGCTCCACACAAATTTTTGTGTCCTGAAGTGTCCCGTGTCTCGAGTTCTAGCCCCCGATAGGCAGGACACAGCCTATGGCTCGTGCTGCGTGTCCAGGGCTAAAAACGCGACACAAACGGACACAAAACGCCAAACATCCTTCACAAACATTCATACACACACCTAGATCTACAAACCTATGTAATTAGTTTTACAAAAATCGAAAATTGAATCCTATGTGGCATTTCTACAAACACCTAGGTATCCTATTGGATACGTGTCCGATACGGACACAAAACGGACACAAAACTTTGCAAAACCTATACCAACAGAGAGAGGACACCTAGGGCTTTCTAACCATGCAAAAAAATCAAAATTTGGTGGAGAGAATAGGGATTTACCTATAGGTTTGAAATGGCTCAAAAAGCCCCAAAGTGAGTTGTTCCTCAAGCTACCTAACTCTTCCAAATTGCCCCTTCCCTGGAATTTCTCACCATAGTCATCAAAAACACAGAGATTAGAATCTATTGCAAGAAATTAGGAAGAAAAGGAGTTGAAATGGAGGAGTTATGGATTGGGGAAGAAAGGGTTTTACCTCTATTTTCAACTTGCTATTTTTTCTAAGGAGGCTAGCCCTAAGTTTGAGGAGACATTAAATAGGAGTGTAGATCCCTAGGTGGCTGGTCATAAATGCTAGGGTTTGGGTTTAGTTAGTTGGACCATGGGCCTCCCTCTCTAAATCATGTTACATCTAAGTTTCTAAGGACCCATTCTCAAAAATCAATTCTCATAACTAAAACTCCCATTTGATTTCTAATTTGATAATTTCTACCCTCAACTTAAGTTAACCATTCTAACTTAGTCCATGGGTTAAGTCTAAGCTTCTAGGTTAGGTCCATTCTAGGTTAAGGACTAACAAGACACCAAGCAATTATTTAATTAATAATAAATTCACATATATTCCAATAAATTCTAATAAATCCTATTAAATTCAAATAAATTCAAAATGACCAAAATACCCTCAAGCTAAATGATAAATGGATATTCCAATCACAGGGTTAGGCTCTAGGGCAGACAGTCCCTACGGTTTCACTAGCTGCACACCAAAATCACAAGTCAGGATTTTTAAATAGTCTAAAAATAATTAAAAATCACCAAAAATCATAATATAAAATAAATATCAATAAATAATAATTATAATTACAAAATTTTAAAATTACCCTCATCTGGAAAACTGGGTGTTACAGAACCATTCTTTCGAATTTCAAGCACGCTCATCTATATCGCATCGACAATATCGTCGCTCGATAGTACCCCTATTGATAGTCATCTCCCTTTACTCAATCAAGTCCAAATCATTCTCGTCCGACACAATTCAAATCCTGCACTCAATTTTTCTAAGGTCGACACAACTTTGGTGTATATGCCCAGCCCGACTTAGCTAATCGTGCTACCTGAACCATCTTTTGTTTCTTGTAAAAAACTATTTTCCTACGTTTTGCAAATTATATAGACTTATTGTATGGACATCCTGTGGGATATTTGAGAGAGAGTGTACTAACGATATCAACTTTGCGGAAGCAATACTTCAGAGTTTGTGAAAATAACATTGAGTTAAAGAATTCAATCGAAGTCCAAGGACGTAAAGCCGTACTCTGATACCATTGTGTCACGCCCCACTCAGTAGGAGCGATCGTCCTCGCTAAGGCGTGATGTCGCATGAGCCTAGATTGCGCTCGTGCAAGGCGGATTCCATAACGGTCGATTACAGCGGCTGCGACGATATCGTCGCACAAAAGTCCCAAATAGAGACATTGAACAATAGCAGCCAAAATTTGAAGCAGAACACAAGTCATTGCAAAATGCCCTTTATTGATATTGAAACAAAGATTACAAGGGGGCTCAAAGCCAAGATTACAATCACTCAAGCTCACTCTTCTCACATTATAAGTTATTCAGCTCTCTCATCTCTCAATACAAGTCTTGAGCCAGCGGATGCTTCGGATAGGCGATGTCCATAAATTATGTCCCGTATAAGTCCAATCTCCACGCGGCCATATGTCTCAAATCACCAAGGAACTCCGTGCCTCGACTCATCCAAGAGAGCTCCACGCCACGAGCTTCTACCTGTTCCTGCACATAAACTCTGTGTGGATGTTAGTACTCAAGTGTACTGGTGGTGTGAGCTCTTCGCCCACTCATAAAAAACTAGCATGTTAATTTACTTTATGCAACATAGTCCCTTTGTATTATCTTTCTACTCTGCCTTAGAATCAGTTTAGGGACATAGACTCTCGACCTATTTTGTATCTCTAGACTGTCACCGTGCTATCGCACCGATAACTTTCTTACCCTTGCCTCTAGACCGTTCTCATGCTTGCAACGTCAATGCACCAACTCAAACTTGTCTTTCGTGCCATACTTTTGGGACGCGACGACTCGATCGTGCTATAAAACTCGATTCGTGCTTCAATATCTCTGAGACAGTGCCTTCTCACTTAGTCTTACCTATACTTGTGTTGTGACGACGCAACCGTACCTCATATTTTGAGGTCGTGCCTTGTAACTCAACATAACTTAACCAAACTTGCCCTACGATCCTCTTCGACTTAACTCGTAATGACTCAAGTCTGACTTATGCAACTCTATGCCAACAACTTAAGACTCGATGCCGCATCTCGTGCCTTAGCACGTTGCCTTCGTTGTAGCCAAATCTTAGGCCCAAACTTTGTGTTATAACTACACATACATTCAACTAGACTCAATCCAAAGCCACACATACGGATTGCCGCCATGCTGACTCATCTATATAAAAGGTCACTGGCATAACTAGTCATCGTGGACATAGCCTGGTAAACGGGATCTTTGTACCGCAAGTAGCGATCTTCGATGCAAGCCCCCGAACTACCGGTTGCTTATTATCCAGCTCGGCTATTTCCTGTTCCCTCCTAGGCCGAGTTGGTCCCATGGCCCCGGGTTGCCGCTCGAAGAAACAATCGCCCTTGTCGATAAGTTGTCCATGATCACGCACCTATGCTAACTTCTAGACTTAACGTAATTGCATGGCCTAATCATCACCATTTAGTTTTTTTGCTTTACTTCTTCTACTTTTCATACTTCTTTTGCAGAGTCCAAACCAGGGTTGCCTCGACGACTGACCTACAGTCCCGACATATTTTCTCTCGGTGACTAACCATCGCTCGAACTTAACATTCTTTGAACTCAGAAAACAGCTACTACATAGCCTTCCTACTTAATTTGAACAAGATATATTTCTTAAGTGCCAACAGACTGTAGCTAACTTTTCTCTGAACCGACCCTGGCTCGTGCCTTAACCGACTCGTGTTCTATGCGACGCTATCGTCCAAGTCATATTTTATATGACGGGCCTTGAGATCGTGGTACTAAATAACTTGAAAACCGCATAGAGAGAGAGGGACAGTACTTGGAATGACTTAGGTCGATCGGCATAACTTTGCCTAACTTAATCGAGCCTACAACTTAACCCAAGGGACGAGCAAAGGCTATGCCAAGCCTTGTATCGTGGAAGCGTGCATGCTTTATCGAGCATTTACACGGTCGACGCCTATGACTTAGGCTAACTCATTGTAAAGTATCGAAGACCAACTTTTTTTCTTCCAAGCCACGAGATGAAAGACCGAGTGTCAGTTTCAAAGCACGTCGTGTACTAACTCTAAGCCAACCGTTGGACCTTTTCACATTCTAACTCAATCCGATTCGACTTAGGATTATTCCCTTAGCTATGTGGATTCGTCTCTTTTATTATCAATCCTATTTGTGCATTTGAAAACTTTTATTTTATTAGTGCAAAGGCCAAACTGAGGCAAGTTCACCGAAGCCACACACCTGAGCGAGGGGTTGCCTCGATCGAGCGGGCCTTTGAGTCACCGTTGCATGGCTAAGTCAAAATGTCATTGGCATTTCGATTCCTACGATTGACTGAGTGGGACGGGACACTACAGCTTACAAGTCACTCTGCTCTCTCTCATCTCTCAGCACCAATTGATGAGCCAGCCGATGCTTCAGATAGTCGATGTCCATAAATTATGTCCTATATAAGTCCAGACTCCATGCGGCCGTATGTCTCGAAACGCTAAAAAACTCCGTGCCTCGTCGCATCCAAGCGATCTCCACGCCAACGAGCTTCTAGCTGTACCTGCACATAAATACTATATGGATGTCAGTACTCAACTGTACTAGTAGAGTGAGCTTCTTGCCCACCCGTACAAGACCAACACGTTCATTTACTTTGTGCAACATAAACCCTTTATGATTGTCTTTATATTCTTGCCTTAGGATCGGTTTTAGGACATCGACACCTAACCTATTTGTGTCTCTAGACCATCTCCGTGCCTAGCTCCGATATCTTACTTATCATTGTACCTTAGACCATTTTCGAACTTACAATATCAACACACCGACTCGAGCTTGCATTTTGGCCTATACTTAGCGATGCAACGACATGGTCGTGCTATACTCTATCGTGCTTCAGATAATCGAAGAAGTGCCTATGCTCATGTCATAACAGCGTAGTCGTGCCATGACATATAGAGGTCGTGCCTCGTAACTCATAATGCCTTAACCAACTTCCCTACGGTCCTTCCTGACTTAACTTTGAAATGACTCAATTCGAACCTATGCACTCTGTGCCAACAAACTCATTAGTCGACCCACATCTCGTGCCGAAGCACGTGCCTTGGCTATAGCCAAATCTTAGACTTATCGACTGTGTTGCATACCAAGCAAATAATTCGTAACCCACTCAAACCGTGCTCATACATCTTGACTCGCTTAAGGCATGCACGCGGATAGCCGCTCCCATGCCTATATCTATATGAAAGGGTCACTTGCACCACAAGCTATACTTGGACCTTAATTGGATAATACAGTACGTTCGTATACAACGAGGCATGATCTTACCGAATTTTCCATACTACCTGCTCTACGGCCATCCCTTGGGTCAGGCCGTACACCATCCAAGGCTCCCGCAAGCATGTTCCTCTTAGGCCAGACCAGTCCTGTGGCCGCAGGTATTGTCTGAGGAACAAAATTGTCCTTTTTGACAAGTTGTCCAATGACCATGCAAGACTCAACTTGATTTACCATGTCCTTCCTTATTCATGATTGTGCTTTCCATATTTCTATCGAGACTCCCAAGTAACGGGACCAATCTCGGCGACAACAGTCGCGTGAACTTTCTATCGAGACTCTCAACTAGCGTAACCGATCTCGACAACAACCAGTCGCATAAACTTTCTATCGAGACTTCCAAGTAGCGGGACCGATCTCGGTGACAACCAGTCGCATGAACTTTCTATCCTTTTAAAACCCAAGGAACGACTACTACGTAGTCTTCCAGCTTAACTTGGACCAAAATGTCTTCCAGCTTAACTTTTTATCCTTTCTATTCTTTAACCGTGGCATACTTACCCTTGAACCTACCGTGGCTCGTGCCTTAAACCAACTTGTTTTCTAAGCGACACTATCGCTCAAGTCATAATTTGTATGATGGGACTTGGGATCGTAGGACTATACGACTTAACAATCGCAGAAAATATGAGACAGTGCTTGCTATGACTTCGATAGCACAATAAAACTCTTGCCTAACGTAATCATGCAACAACTTAACCAGCGGGACGAACAAGGGCTATGCCAAGCCTTGCATTATAGAAACGTGTCATGCACGCATTCAACTTGAACAACCAAGTTCCTTGGGTGCCTAGACTTATGTCACGAATCGTGCAACGCAACATAACCCGTGGGACAAGCAGAGGCTAGGCTAAGCGTTGGACGATAGGACCGTGCATGCTTTATTAAGCGTTTACGCGGACGACGCCTGTGACTTAGGCTAATTCATAACTTTGTGGTGAAGACCAACTTTTCTTCTCCCAAGTGTGTACAAATATTGAAAGCCATCGTGCAACATTTCTAAACCGACCGTGGGGTGTTTTCTATATTCTAACTCAATTGGCCCAAGTTGGGATTATTCCCTTAGCTATGTGGATACATCTCTTTTATTATCAAGCCTACTTGTGCAGTTGAAAACTTTCGATTTATTAGTGCGAAGGCCAAACTAAGGCAAGTTCATCGAAGCCACCCGCCTGAACGAGGAGTCGCCTCGACCGAGCGGGTTTTGGAGCAGCCGTTGCATGGCTAAGTCTGAACGCCATCGGCGTTTTGATTCCTACGATTGACTGAGCGGGACGGGGCATTACAAAACCAAGCAAAGCCAAGCTAAGTTGAATCAAACCAAAGTAAACCAAGTCAAGATTAAACCAAGGCAAAGCTAAGAAAGATAAGTCAAAACATAGGTCACCTAACAAATGTCAGAAATCCGTATACGTACACTAAAAATACGTATAACAGAAAATGAGAGTGACCGGTATGCCGTCGGTATACACTGGTATACTGGCGATGTAGCTCCCCTTTCCAAAAAATTTAAATTTTTTTCTATTATTTATTTGATTTAAACGATGATTTTTAGGATTATATAAATGATTATTTAGTTGATTATTTCGGTAGATGACTTTAGTCATAGTTGAGTTATGGAGTACAAGATGACTAGAAACCGTGGCACGGATAGTACGGTGGCGTGCTATGACTAGTGTATTAGCCATACCAAGGAAGGCCAAGCCATAGTGATGTTCTAACTAGGAAAACCAGGCCAAGTTGTGACTTAACCCTATAGAACATTTTAATTAGTTATTAATTATATTATTGACTTGTAGGAGAACCGTTTATGTCAATTTAGCCCGAGCTGGACCCGAACCGAATCCAAGCCTATGTGGGCATGCAGTTAGACCAGGGACTGCCATGTAGTCATATTTTATGTGTGTACAAATATTCCCTAAATTATTTTAGGTATTGAGGTACATTTTAATTATTTGAATATTTGTATAAAATTGGTATTTTATTATTAAATATTGTTTTACAATATTTGTACAATTTTCTGGACCCGGATAAAGGTGAATAATATGGTTCACCAAACCACGATTTACTTATTTTATAATTATTTTATTATTTTGTGTTGATTAAATAAATATATTTATTACTATTAGATATTATAAATATGATTATCTTTAAAATATTTTATTGTCTGTATGGAATTTGTGGATATATATATATATATATATATATATATATATATATACATATATACATATATATATATATATATAGATATATTAAGCATATCGAGTTGTGGTGTATGGTAACACCGTGCACCGAGGGTGAGGGCCGGGTTCGAGCCCTCCCTCCCACGGAGGTGCTGGGTGGCCGTGGCCACGGCCTCCGGGCCAAGGTCGGATGGAGTCGTCCACGGCAGGGTTTTTTTAAAAGAATATATATATATATATAATATATATATATCTATATATATATATAATATATATATATATATATCTATAATATTTTTTTGAATATATATATATTATATATATTATATAGATATATATAATATATATATATTT
>JANAVB010037203.1:0-65107 GCA_029216955.1 Iris pallida | reverse complement strand
GACGAACTCCTTCCGAAGATGAAGATGTGCCAAGTTGGTTTCATTCACCATCGCCCTGTTTTCGTACAAGCTTGTGAAAGTGCATATTGCATCCAAATATCGGAATCGTCGTGTCCCGATTCAGGCTAAAGGTGTCACTCTCGTTTCCCGTTATACGTATTTTTCAGGATACGTATACGGATTTCTGACAATTGTCAGGTGGCCCATATTTTTACTTATCTTGCTTAGCTTAGCCTTGGTTTAAATCTTGACTTGATTGGTTCAACTTGGTTCGACATGACTTGGCTTGCTTGGTTTGGTTTATATTGGGTTGAGATGAGAGGGGTTGCTTTATAAGTCAACTTCATCTCTCTCTCCATTATTTGCATTTACTTCTTTATCTTCTTCATTTACTCCTCCCACCTACCAAGCCTAGGCAAGTGCAACTTGCTTCATGATGGATCTCAAGTTTTATTGTTCCATTCCCTTCCTTACTTCATTCTAAGCCTCTTTAGAACTTGGCATTTTTGGGTTTGATGGATGGATTCTTGTAGATCTAAGTTTGTAACTTTTTTAGTTTTTTTGGTTTTGATATATAAAACTTGGTTATTTTCAAAATCTAATAGTTCCATGATGTAGGAAATTCATTCTACTACCCAATTTTGGCTTTTAAACCGCTTGATTTCGACTTCGTAGAAAAGTTATGCCATTTTCAAGTTCATGGGTTCTCCACACCTTTTGGTGCTGTCGGGACGATGAACAGTGCCGCGCGCAGTGTATTCGCTGCCATGCGCCGTGCGCCGCACTTGCGTGCAACGTGCGCCGTGGGCGATTTTGCTCGCGCGTAATGCGCAACTTGCGTGCCGCGCGCCCGCGCACTTCGCTGCTGCGCGTCCGTGCGCCGCACTTGCGCACAACGTGCGCGTGGGCGATTTTGCCCGCACGCAATGTGGAACTTGCTCGCCGCGCGCCCGCGCACTTCTCTGCCACCCGCCGTGCTTGTGCGCAACGTGCGCCGTGGGCGATTTTGCCCACGCGAAATGTGCAACTTGCGCGGCCGTGCGCCCGCGCACCGTGCTTGCGCGCAACGTGCGCCGTGGGCGATTTTGCCCGCGCAACTTGCGCGCAGGTCACTCCAAATGACTGGTTTTGCCCGTTTGGGCTATTTTGTAGCTAAAATCTTGAAAAACTCAAAACATGAAAGTTGTAGATCTTTTCTTGGCTTCAAAAATATGTCACTAGTTATTTTATGCAAATTTCTCTCATTCATGATAATGTAAGAATAGAACACGATAGTGGCCTGTTAAGGCACACTCCTAACAAGGATCAAGTAACATGATAATTCTTGATAGTGACCCGTCGTGGTGCACTCTTGACAAGTAATTTGACATGATAATTCTTGATGGTGGTCCGTTGTGACGCACTCTTGACTTGACAAGTAAACCTAACATGATAATCTCGATATGCCTTGCTAAGTAAATCTTGTCTTGACACCGTGGGTGTTTGTGCTTGTATAAGCTACATGTCTCGTCTTACATCAAGTCTAGGATATGAATTCCTGATTTCCACGGTCAGGGATTCATACTGAATCTGACTAGGATAATGACTAGATTGATCAAGTAGTCCATGAAGAGGTTTTCCAGCTACAGGCAGTCCCGTTATCTGGACGCTCTAATTGGACTTGTAGCCTGCCGTCGAGTAGGGCACATTTCCAGCACACTGTCATGTGTTGCACCTCTAAGTCACCTAATCTAACTCTCTCAACTTGTGACCGGATAACCTATTAAGACTACAGGGCTTGTGGCTGTAGGAACATCTTGATGCATCTTGTTAGTAACTAGGCTTGTGATAACCCTAGTTAGTTAAAGTATCAAGCCGTACTCATCGCTTGGCCATGATTGATGGATGGTCTTGTATAGTCTTGTCTAGATCCAGTACATGGCTATCTCAGGACATGCTTGTGTATGCTTTACTTTATCGATAAATGGTTAAGACTAAGTTCTGTTCAGGTGAAGGGTTACAAGCCCGGTCCTTGTTTGGTTTACGGGTTGTAACTTGGTTACCGGAATAGTCCATTAGTCATCTTATCGTTTATCACCCTGTTTTCTCTAACTCATGTCTTTCGTTATCCTTTATGTATCATGTGCTAATATGCTGGTTTTAGTTCTTAAGTGAAGCCTCCCTTGTGGCACTTGCTCTTTCTGGGGTCTCACCAAGCTGGTTTTGTATTGCCAGATTTCGGAGTAGCTCCCGAGGATCTCCCTGTCTTCCAGCCAGATGGTGACCACTAGACGCAACCCTGGCAACGAGTGGGTTCTTATTTTGCTCCCCCACTTCCTTGTAAAATATTCTTTTGAGGCGTTTAGCCGTCGAGCAAGTGTTAGCTCGTTAGCAACTTTACTTACTATCTGCCTACGGGCTGTAACATGATTGACAAATCCTAGGGTTGATCATGTATGACTAAAACTCTTACTAGTCTTCACGTTTTGTATGACTAGCTTCATGATCATCTGAATATGTAATATTTGGGACGCCTTACTTTGTATGTCTGATGATCTACCATCTTGTTACATTTACTTGCTTGCTTGAGATTGAGACACTAGGTTTTTCTTACCCTGAGAGACTAATGGCTTATAGTAAACCTCATGCATCTAGACAACCGTGACCGTATTGCGAGGCGAATTCACTTTAATGTACGTAGCTGGCTGTGTCTGTCCCCCGTTCTCCAGTATTCTGGTTGTGGGGCGTGACACGGTTTAAGTGGTGGCCCATGCAGGTCTTGTAAATCAAGATGTGCGAGGGTTTCACTGAATAGATGTCTCAATCAGTGTAACACCCAGTTTTCCAGATGAGGGTAATTTTGAAATTTTGTAATTATAATTATTATTATTGATTGTTATTTCATATTATGATTTTTGGTATTTTTAATCATTTTTAAACTATTTAAAATTATGACTTGTGATTTTGATATTTTACTATTGTTTGGTTTTAATTTCGAGGAATTTGTCACCCCAGTTTTCAGGAACAGGGGTATTTTTGTCATTTTATATTTTTGAAATATTTTGAAATTTATTTTATTATTTATGATATTGTTTTGGGATTATTTGAGTCGGGTTCGAATTTCAGCTCAATCCGACTTGAAACGGGGACCCGGGGGTAGTGTTGACTTACCCACACATTAGTTAGCCATGGCCCACATGATAGAAATATTTGTTAGAGGTTAGACTAATTATTATGGATAGGTTAGTGTGATTAGAGACTTTAGAATGACTAATTTAACCCCAACCAATTAGCCCTTTCCAAATACTAATAGAATAGGTTAGTGGGGGCATTTTGGACCTTACCATAATAGGACAAATAGCCCCATATGGCCAGCCACTTTGGGAGAGGATAGGCTCAAGTTCATTTCATTATTCTCATCCACACCTCTCTCTTATTCTTTCCCAAATTTCTAGAGATCAATCCCTAGCAATTTCTCCACCAAATCTTTCCATTTTGCCACCAAATCTTCTTCTTTCCTTCTCCATTCTAGTCAAGGAGGAAGCTACCCAAGTTTGGGAGGATTCATAGCTCGTTCGTGTCCTTTGGAATCTCTACGTGTCGATGTCGCTCCGGAAAGGCTTTTCTTCGATTCGATCTACCGGAAGGTATAAATCCCTTCTCTTTTATTTTCTCATGCATATATAGGTCTATTTTGAACCCATAGGAATGACCTCCATGGTTGTATCTCCATTTCGTGTCCATTTGGAGGTCATAGGAGTGTCCTTTGTGTTGTGATTGTGTCCTAGTAGAAAAAACCCCTATTTTGGACACTTGTGTGCATATATATATATATATATATATATATATATATATATATATATTATTTATTTATTTGTGTGTGGTTAGATGGTTAGAGAGTGGATTGATCTTAGTTAGGATGGTTAGAATGAGTTTCATTTGGATACCTATGTTTGTATCCAAGTATCTTGGCCTATATGTGTTCTTTTGTCAAATCCGTCATATTTTTATTCACGTTTTTATTAACCAAAGCAACTTAGAAATGTCATAACTTTTAGCTTAGAACTCCGATTTATCTCCCATTTTTTTAAAAGAACCGTGTCGAAGTTAGCTTTCCAATATATATTTAATAAGCCAAATTCTTTCTGCAACTTTCTGTAGAATTATTTGAGTGTCAGCTGTACGAAAGACGAACGTGTTTCGGTATTTTCGCAATTTTGGGAGCTTCCGGACACGAAATACGATCCGTTTAAAGTTTCGGAAAGCTAACACGAAGATCTACAACATACTTTAATCCTAAAATTTAATGAATGTCCAATTGGTACAGTATTGATTTTAACTAGAAGAGTGACTATACGATATATGCATTTTGTGTAACCTATGAGCCTATGTAGTATGGATATTAAATAAATATAGAGTATGTAATGCATGATATGTTAGATGAATAAAATGATATATATGATATTTTCTCTTTACATTAATTTATATATGGTTGAATGCAAACATGTAGGAATGCTATTAATATAACGCATATAAGCAATGCATGAATGAAAGAATGATATACAATGTATGCATGAAAGTATATGAATGCTAGATATGAAAGCAAGATATATATGTTATGATAGATATGAATGCATAATGTATAAATATTATAATGTAATATAATGATAACATGTATGGTAATGTAGAGTATATGATGCAAGCATGAATGAATGGAGGAAATACATGTATATAGGTAATATAGAATGTAATATGAAAGGAAATGATAATATATAACATGATATGTAAGGTAATGCAAGGTATGAAATATATGATGTGTATGTTTGTATGTCTCTATGTTAATGTATGAAATGATATGAATATACAATGTATGCATATGTATAAAACATGTAGGTAATGCATAGATGCATGAATGAAATGAATGTTTGCAGTATGTTAATATAAATACAAGTATATAATATGCATGAATGTAAGTAAATATAATACAAGTATACATGTTATATCATATAAATGTAATATACATGATATGTATATATGCATGTATACAAGATAAGTATGTATGTTGTATTTTATAAACTGAGTTAACCTATAACCTTTTACACACATGCATTCATACACCCTTTGACATCATGTATCCCATGTCACATACACCTACCTATCACTAAATTTTAGAACATTAACACATATCCTTTCACACACATGCCAAACACACACATACTCACTTACTCTTTTACCTCTCTTTCTCTTTCATATATATATGTATGTACCTATATATATAGCTTTCCTATATATATCTATGTATATGAATATGTGAATGTGAATAATATATATACATTATATGACTAAGTTTGTGTGCCTTGTAGCTTATGGTTTAGTTTTGTGCTTGGTTTAGCAAGTGACATTAGGCTATGAGTTAGTAGCTATCTTGGATACTTGATTTGCATATACTTAGTTTGTTTAGACCTAGAATAACTTATTTGACCTAATTTAGACTTGTTAGACCTAGTTTGACCATAGTTGACCTAGGTTTGACTTTCAGGGTTGACCAAGTTGACCAAGAGTTGACTTTGGTCTAGATTGACCTAGAATCATGTAGAATGCATAGTAGAACTTCATATTGTTATTTTGGACTTGTTGTGACTTGTGCTGTTATAATTAGGAGCCAGACACCTCTCATCGGACAATATATTTACTTTGGACATTCAGACATCAGGCGAGTACATTCTCTGATAGTTCTCTCATTTATTTGTCAATTACTGTACTTCAGTTCTAGTTAGTTGTATATGATTCTCTGTTACAACACGTATGGATATTTCTGGATTCATGTATGCGACACACATACCATATTGTCTGTCCTCTATTATTGGTATCATCATGTTTGGCTTCTATTACTGGAATCACCTACTGGAATCACCCTGTAATCACTTGCCGGTATCATCACGTTTGGCTGGACTCATCTCGATTCTCGTGTCGTATTCTGGATTCACTTGTACTTGCTGGGAGGGAAAATACTTGAGTAAGACATGTAGACATATCCCAATTCTGGAATCACCCCACATGCTGGAATCTACTGGAATGATAGCCATCTCACACCAGGCCGAGTATGTGATGTGCCGAATTACCTATAGCCGTTTACATGTCGATCTCGGTATTTTAAAACACACTGTTAGAGTATAGTCCTGGACTCATCCTGGAATCTTTGATCACTGACTGGAATCATCTCATACCGGACTCATCTTGTACTGGAATCACCTGGTATCAGATTCATGTTGTCTGGATTTACGTTGGTCTTACACTTGTTTATATTTACTGTCTGGACTTATATCATGTTACCCTGGTTCAGCTTATTTCTATTTACAGTCTTTATTGCCATGATTCTCCTCTTATTTAGTTACTTACTTTCCTTGCACTATATCTGTCTTTCTTACCATCACCTGAACATAAACTGCCATGTTCATCAATACAACTGTCTATAACTGCTTTATAGTTTTCTGTCATTTACTTGGGTTTTCTAGATGAGATTGTGCTCGTTCCTGTCCTGACTGGACCTGTTGATAAATTTTACAGATAGCCTAGAGGTTGCCTGCTAGCCTAGAGGAGACACAGTAGAGGTTGTATAGTTAGTTATTTTAGTTGTATTGAGTTGTATTTATTCTATGGATTACTGTATTGAGCTTTAAGATATTTTCTGGGTTTGTGTATCTTAGACACTTAGACTTCTATCTGCTGTATCTTTTTTGGATTTCATGTTTTACCTATCTTATATCTTGCTCTACCTTAGTTGTGATTGAGACTGCTGCTATGTCACCTCCATTCGGAGAGTATATACTGTACAGGTACCTTTATATTGTTAGATGTTTGACCTAGGACAACGTTCTACCGCCGATACTGCGGCGTAGGCTGGGCGCTGTTACGTACTCGTACCCTCACGGTAGGTGCGGGTCGTGACACGTCTTTAGTGGTGGCCCATGCAGGTCGAGTTTATGTAGTGGTATTCGAACTAGAGTATCACTACAGCCTGCAGTAGGATTAGGATATTTTTGGAGGTACTCAATCACATTAGGAAAAATACTTAATCCGATTCCTTTTGTCTAAAATTGTTGCTTATTGACTTCCCTTGAATATAAACTGTTCTCCTTTGAATTTTTGCTTCATTTTTAGAAATTGCTTCTTGTTTTGATCTGTCTTCATGATGGTCATGAAGACACGATCTCATCGCTTCGGTTCGGGGGATACTATCGAGAGGCTGGCCACCTCTCATCCTGTTCATCAGGGCCTCGAGACCACAGCTTCTGTTGTACTGACTCAGGTTGGCGTTTCTGCTATATTGGAGGTGCACCTCCGTCTGTACAAAGACTTTTTCCTTCATTTTTGGTTTCTCTCAGCCGCAGCGATTTATGCAGCATCAGTAGCAGAGATTTGTGCAGTATCAGCATCAGGCTTGAAGAAACCAGCAGGGCGAGCTATCATCAGGACAGTCGAGGATGCACAGACCACTGGAGATCTTGTTGCAAGTTCCGTTCTTCTCAATTCCAATCCCGCAATTGTCTTTTATAATTACCTTGAAATCTGATTCCATCTGTTCCTTGTTGATTGATTAATTTTGTCATGTTACTCTTTTGTTGTGTTTGTTTTTCTTCTGAGAAAATCATATGGGCTAGGTCACCTAAATCATGGGATCTAGAATCCTCGATAGTCGTGTTAGTTGGCATAGTGAGGACATGTAGTCAGATTTTGGATGTATTCTCGGGTATGGGAATTTAAGGTTTTCGCCGTCGCATACGACAGTGCGAAAATTTTAAATACTATGAACCGAGAGGTACGTACCTTAGTCAAGGACTCTGTGATTATTGTAGCCTTGCCCACTAGCATGATGAAGACTCTAGACAACATAATTTTGGACATACGCATATGATTAACAGATTGTATCTTGAAAAGGTTTAAACATCATACCCTTTTGATTGTTATAAATGACTTAGGAGTAGGGATATTTAGTTTTGTAGAGCTTATTCATAGGTAGCTCCTTTATAGTATAATGGTATGATGACTTGTAGAGTGTCTGTACCCTAGAGGTGAAAGTTAGCATTGGTGTTAGAATAGTAACCCATTACAGATAATTCTCCTGTTATCTATAATACCAACCAGTTACACATAGGATGTTAGTATGCCTTACAGCCTTGATGATTATTACAACTTTCCTTTACCTTTTCCAGTGAGGCACCCATGACTAGAGCCTGCCTTTGAGTATAGTTGTAGTTTCACCTAAGACCGAGAGGTCCATTTGCATAGATAGATTGCAGATGATAATGGCATATGGGATATAGGTTAGTTGGTATCTATAGGCCATTGTTGTATAGGGTTATAAACATGTTGTTTAGCCTATACTTGGTTCAGTTTTCTATTTTAGTTAAGTTCTCTTCGTGTTGAGTTCCTTTGTGTTGATCACCTTTATAGGCAGTGTGCAGACCCTTCACTAGATACCATGTTCCCTTGATTCAGACCATTCATCCTTAGCCTAGTTCTAAGCATTGTTTCAGACCCTTATAAGTTTAGTCTGCCTTAACCCTTGGTTGATCAGTCATGTATATATATATAGATGATATACTTAGGATATATGTGATGGGTTGTTGTTCTTGAGCATATATATATATATATGTGGTATTCATGTGCTTAGCTTGTAGGTATTTAGTTATAGGTGACTTGATAGGATTGGGAAGTTAAGAGCTAGTCTATTATAGAGTTTCTCTTTTGCTAAATTCTAGTTGCCAACACCTAGATAGCTAGCATAGGTAAAACCCTAAGAAGTTGACCAGTTGATGACCAAGTACTTGGATGTTGAAAAATTGACTAGTGATTGACCCTTGACTATGTTTGACATAGAAGGGGGTGCGATCATCTTAATTTCGAGGACGAAATTTTTATAAGGTGGGTAGGATTGTAACACCCTGTTTTCCAGATGAGGGTAATTTTGAAATTTTGTAATTATAATTATTATTTATTGATTATTATTTTATATTATGATTTTTGGTGATTTTTAATTATTTTTAAACTATTTAAAATTATGACTTGTGATTTTGACATTTTGCTATTGTTTGGTTTTAATTTCGAGGAATTTGTCATCCCCAGTTTTCAGGAACAGGGGTTATTTTGTCATTTTATATTTTTAAAATATTTTTGAAATTTATTTTATTATTTATGATATTGTTTTGGGATTATTTGAGTCGGGTTCGAATTTCAGCTCAATCCGACTTGAAACGGGGACCCGGGAGTAGTGTTGACTTTAGTGGAACCACACATTAGTTAGCCATGGCCCACATGATAGAAATATTTTAGTTAGAGGTTAGACTAATTATTATGGATAAGGTTAGTGTGATTAGAGACTTTGGAATGACTAATTTAGCCCCAACCAATTAGCCCTTTCCTAATACTAATAGAATAGGTTAGTGGGGGCATTTTGGACCTTACCATAATAGGACAAATAGCCCCATATGGCCAGCCACTTTGGGAGAGGATAGGCTCAAGTTTATTTCATTATTCTCATCTACACTCTCTCTCTTGTTCTTTCCCAAATTTCTAGAGAGCAATCCCTAGCAATTTCTCCACCAAATCCTTCCATTCGCCACCAAATCTTCTTCTTTCCTTCTCCATTCTAGTCAAGGAGGAAGCTACCCAAGTTTGAGAGGATTCGGAGCTCATTCGTGTCCTTTTGGAATCTCTACGTGTCGATGTCGCTCCGGGAAGGCTTTTCTTCGATTCGATCTACCGGGAGGTATAAATCCATTCTCCTTTTTATTTTCTCATGCATATAGGTCTATTTTGAACCCATAGGAATGACCCCCATGATTGTATCTCCATTTCGTGTCCATTTGGAGGTCATAGGAGTATCCTTTGTGTTGTGATTGTGTCCTAGTGGAAAACCCCCCTATTTTGGACACTTGTGTGCATATATATATATATATATATATATATATATATATATATATTTGTGTGTGTGGTTAGATGGTTAGAGAGTGGATTGATCTTAGTTAGGATGGTTAGAATGAGTTTCATTTGGATACCTATGTTTGTATCCAAGTATCTTGGCCTATATGTGTTCTTTTGTCAAATCCGTCATAATTTTTATTCACGTTTTTATTAACCAAAGCAACTTAGAAATGTCATAACTTTTAGCTTAGAACTCCGATTTATCTCCCTTTTTTTAAAAGAACCGTATTGAAGTTAGCTTTCCAAATATATATTTTTATAAGCCAAATTCTTTCTGTAACTTTCTGTAGAATTATTTGAGTGTCAGCTGTACGAAAGACAAACGTGTTTCGGTATTTTCGCAATTTCGGGAGCTTCCGGGCACGAAAATGCGATCCATTTCAAGTTTCGAAAAGCTAACACGAAGAGCTACAACATACTTTAATCCTAGAATTTAATGAATGCCCAATTGGTACAGTATTGATTTTAAGTAGAAAAGTGACTATACGATATATGCATTTTGTGTAACCCATGAGCCTATGTAGTATGGATATTAAATGAATATAGAGTATGTAATGCATGATATGTTAGATGAATAAAATGATATATATTCTCTTTACATTAATTTATATATATGGTTGAATGCAAGCATGTAGGAATGCTTTTAATATAATGCATATAAGCAATGCATGAATGAAAGAATAATATACAATGTATGCATGGAAGTATATAATGAATGCTAGATATGAATGTAAGATATATATGTAATGATAGATATGAATACATAATGTATAAATATTATAATACAATATATAATGATAACATGTATGGTAATGTAGAGTATATGATGCAAGCATGAATGAATGGAGGAAATACATGTATATAGGTAATATAGAATGTAATATATGAAAGGAATGAATGATAATATATAACATGATATGTAAGGTAATGCAAGGTATGAAATATATGATGTGTGTATGTTTGTATGTCTCTATGTTAATGTATGAAATGATATGAATATACAATGTATGCATATGTATAAAACATGTAGGTAATGCATAGATGCATGAATGAAATAAATGTTTACAGTATGTTAATATAAATACAAGTATCTAATATGCATGAATATAAGTATAGTATAATACAAGTATACATGTATGTATCATGTAAATGTAATATACATGATATGTATGTATGCATGTATACAAGGTAAGTATGTATGTATGTATTTCTATAAACTGAGTTAACCTATAACCTTTTACACACATGCATTCATACACCCTTTGACATCATGTATCCCATGTCACATACACCTACCTATCACTAAATTTTAGAACATTAACACATATCCTTTCACACACATGCCAAACACACACATACTCACTTACTCTTTTACCTCTCTTTCTCTCTCTCTATATATATATATATGTATGTGTCTATATATATAGCTTTCCTATATATATCTATGTATATGAATATGTGAATGTGAATAATATATATACATTATATGACTAAGTTTGTGTGCCTTGTTAGCTTATGGTTTAGTTTTGTGCTTGGTTTAGCAAGTGACTTAGGCTATGAGTTAGTA
This sequence comes from Iris pallida, assembly GCA_029216955.1. Lineage (NCBI taxonomy): Eukaryota > Viridiplantae > Streptophyta > Magnoliopsida > Asparagales > Iridaceae > Iris > Iris pallida. Next base: position 53,577 of record JANAVB010037203.1, on the reverse strand, counting down.
GCTATCTTGGATACTTGATTTGCACATACTTAGTTTATTTTGACCTAGAATAACTTATTTAACCTAATTTAGACTTCTTAGACCTAGTTTGACCATAGTTGACCTAGGTTTGACTTTCAGGGTTGACCAAGTTGACCAAGAGTTGACTTTGGTCTAGATTGACCTAGAATCATGTAGAATGCATAGTAGAACTTCATATTGTCATTTTGGACTTGTTGTGACTTGTGCTGTTCTTATTAGGAGCCAGACACCTCTCATCGGACAGTATATTTACTTTGGACATTCAGACATCAGGCGAGTACATTCTCTGATAGTTCTCTCATTTATTTGTCAATTACTGTACTTCAGTTCTAGTTAGTTGTATGTGATTCTCTGTTACAACAAGTATGGATATTTCTGGATTCATGTATGCGACACACATACCATGTTGACTGGCCTCTATTACTGGTATCATCATGTTTGGCTTCTATTACTGGAATCACCCTGGAATCACTTGCTGGTATCATCACGTTTGGCTGGACTCATCTCGATTCTCGTGTCGTATTCTAGATTCACTTGTACTTGCTGGAAGGAAAAATACTTGAGTAAGACATGTAGACATACCCCAATTCTGGAATCACCCCACATGCTAGAATCTACTGGAATGATAGCCATCTCATACCCGACCGAGTGTGTGATGTACCGGATTACCTATAGCCGTTTACATATCGATCTCGGTATTTTAAAACACACTGTTAGAGTATAGTCTGGACTCACCCTGGAATCTTTGATCACTGACTGGAATCATCTCATACCAGACTCATCTTGTACTGGAATCACCTGGTATCAGATTCATGTTGTCTGGATTTACGTTGGTCTTACACTTGTTTACATTTACTATCTCGACTTATATCATGTTACCCTGGTTCAGCTAGTTTCTATTTACAGTCTTTATTGCCATAATTCTCCTCTTGTTTAGTTACTTACTTTCCTTGCACTATATCTGTCTTTCTTACCATCACCTGAACATAAACTGCCATGTTCATCAATACAACTGTCTATAATTGCTTTATAGTTCTCTGTCATTTACTTGGGTTTTCTAGATGAGATTGTGCTCGTTCCTGTCCTGACTGGACCTGTTGATAAATTTTACAGATAGCCTGGAGGTTGCCTGCTAGCCTAGAGGAGACACACTAGAGGTTGTATAGTTAGTTATTTCAGTTGTATTGAGTTGTATTTATTCTATGGATTACTGTATTGAGCTTTGAGATGTTTTCTAGGTTTGTGTATCTTAGACACTTACACTTCTATCTGCTGTATCTCTTTTGGATTTCGTGTTTTACCTATCTTTTATCTTGCTCTACCTTAGTTGTGATTGAGACTGTATCTGCTATGTCACCTCCATTCAGAGAGTATATACTGTACAGGTATCTTTATATTGTTAGATGTTTGACCTAGGACAGCGTTCTACCGCCGACACTGCAGCATAGGCTGGGCGCTGTTACGTACTTGTACCCTCACGGTGGGTACGGGTCGTGACAATCAGCACTCGCCTTTGATCTCTACTCGTGTCTTCTAATCTTTTCGAAATTTTGACCTGATCACATGTTTATATCCTCGATCTATCATGGTCCTTCCTTATTGTTCATCATGTCGTTTCTTCAGCGGTATTGTTCCTGGTCCTACCGATCAGCAAGGCGGAGCACCTCTAGTGGACCAACAGCAACCTGGAGACCAAGCCCAGCACTCTGGAGCGGCCTCCCAAGTCATGCATTCCGGGGATCCAGAGCCCCCAGTTCAACCCGTCCAGCCTACAGAGCCTGATAATGAACCCTGGTGGGTCTCATCAGGTAATTGCTTGCATCTTAAAATCGTTGGAGCGATGCCCTGCACCAGATAGTACAAGATGCCATGGGCAGAGATGGTTACCAAGGGAACAACGCGGCCAACAGCTTCAAGCGTCTGAACCCTCATTTCTTTGACGGCACTGAAGATGCTATTACTGCTGATGCATGGCTTCAGGACACAGAGGTTATCCTGGAAGCAGCTAGGATTCCTGAGAATGAGAAGGTGGCCGTTGTACGCCTGCAGTTGTTAGACTTAGCCCACAGCTGGTAGGCGATGCTAGCAGTTGGATTACTGACGCCTGTCTCATGGGCGGTATTCAGCAACAAGTTCCAGACCAAGTACTTCGATACAGTAGCTCGGTATGATCTGCAGACGAGATTCACCAATCTTAAGCAGATGGGCAGGACGGTCAATGGATATGCGGCCGAGTTTTCTAGACATAGTCGGTTTGCTCCCACCTTGGTGGCAACCGAATTGGATCGAGCCCAGCAATTCCAGCAGGGGCTCCACCTAGAGATTATTATATCGGCGGAACAGTTTGAGCACCAGACGTTTGATGCCGTCTTGCGAGCAGCGAAGAGGCATGAGTTTACTTCGCAGAGGATTGTAGATAGAAGCGGAGGAAGGAAGAGGTCTCATGGGCAGATGTCCCAGTCTTCAGCACCCGCCATGACAGCTAGGGCCTTGACTATTGGAGCTCCTAGGAGGGCGACCACAGTTTCGTCGGTTCAGCACTCGACGCCGGCGTATCCTTAGCAACAGAAGCAGAAGCAGTCTTCCATAATGGGCTGCACTCATTGTGGGAAGCCAAGGCACGTAGTATCAGAGTGTCGTAGAGCACAGGGATTGTGCTTGGCTTGTGGGGCACCGGATCACAAGATAGGGTCCTGTCCGAATAGAGCCAGTTCATCGTCGTCAAATCTAACCAGTCCATCGGTTAGGGGTCTAGAACCAGTGCAGCAGTAGTACCAGCCTCCGAGGCCATTGTCGCCTCAGGATCAGCAGTATGCCCAAGCTCAGATTTAGAACAGGCAGAGAGGTCACCATCAGGGGAGACCAGCACCAAGAGGACAAGTCAGGCTGTGGCTCTGACTGTAGCAGAAGAATTAGCTTCAGGTGAGGTGGTGGCAGGTACCATTCTCGTCAACTCTTTTCCAGCATCAGTATTATTTGATTCGGGTGCATCACATTCATTTATGTCTGTACGATTCATAACACGGGTAGGACTGGAGCCCGAGTCATTATCAGTAAGGCTCAATATACTTACTGGTAACGGTCTTGTGGGGGTAGATAGAGTTTATTCTTCGTGTCGAATCGTAGTTAGCGGTAGAGAGTTTTCTGCTAGATTAATAGAATTCCCGATGGCCGACTATGATGTGGTCCTAGGAATGGATTGGTTGAAGGATCAATACGCAAGAATAGACTGCCATATTGGCAGAATTATTTTTGGTATTCCAGGTGAACCAGAGTTTTCATTTTTCAGAGGCGAAGTAGAACCTTCTCCACCAGTATTGCGGATGGCAGTAGCAGAACCAGTTCAATTTCTCAGAGTAGTAGAAGAGTTTCCTGATGTGTTTCCCGAAGAGCTTCCAGGTATGCCCCCAGAGAGAAAGATAGAGTTTACTATCGACTTGATTCCAGGGACGACACCAGTGTCAGAGAGAGTCTACAGAATAGCACCTTCAGAATTAGAGATCTTGTACAAGATGATTGAAGAACTTAGAACCAAGGGATTCATTCATACTAGTGGATCACCTTGTGGAGTCCCGATACTTCTTGTGAAAAAGAAGGATGGTACGTCAAGATTATGTGTTGATTATCGTACCTTGAACTCTGTAACAATAAAGAACATATATTCCCTACCAAGGATAGATGATTTATTTGATCAGCTCAGTGGGGCAGCAGTATTCTCGAAGATTGACTTGCGGTCAGGGTACCATCAGATCAGAGTCAGAGAGCAAGACATCCCAAAGACAGTATTTAGATCTAGATATGGACATTGGGAGTTCCTTGTTATGCCATTTGGAGGGACCAATGCACCAGCCGTATTCATGGATCTCATGAATCGTATCTTCATGCCTTATTTGGATCAGTTTGTGATAGTATTTATAGACGACATCTTAGTCTATAGCAAGAATGAGGCAGAGCATGAGCAACATCTTCGTGTAGTTCTTCAGATTCTCAGAGAGCACCAGTTGTACGCGAAGTTCAGTAAGTGTGAATTTTGGCTTGATAGCATTTCGTACTTAGGTCACATCATCACGAGAGGTAGAGTGGAAGTTGACCCCCAGAAGATATTGGCCATAGAGACGTGGCCAGCACCTAGCACCGTCGCAGAAGTTTCGAGTTTTCTGGGATTGGCCGGCTATTACCGGCGGTTCGTGTCAGACTTTGCTCAAATTTCAGCACCATTGACGCAGTTAACCCGCAAGGATGTGCAGTTTACTTGGACAGCAGAGTGTCAGAGTTTTTTTGAGAAGTTGAAGCGGAGATTGATGACGGCACCCATTCTCACGCTTCCAGATGGGCCTGGAGGACTTTCTGTATATTGTGATGCTTCCGGCAGAGGATTGGGATACGTCTTGATGCAGCATGGTAAGGTAGTAGCTTATGCGTCACGTCAGCTTCGTGATCATGAGAGGAATTACCCAACCCATGATTTAAAATTAGCAGCGGTGGTTTTCGCACTCAAGTTGTGGAGGCATTATTTGTATGGAGATTGGGTGGAGATTTTTACCGACCACAAGAGTCTTAAGTATGTGTTTACCCAGAAGGATCTCAACATGCGTCAGAGAAGATGGCTAGAGCTACTTATGGATTATGACATCAACCTACAGTATCATCCTGGGAAGGCCAATGTTGTTGTAGATGCATTGAGCAGAAGAGCCAGAGTCTATTTCCTAACAGCACAACCAGAGTTATTAGCAGATCTTCAGAAGATGGGAATAGAAGTAGTTCTTCCTACCAATGTGGCATTGATGGCCAGCATGGAAGTTCAGTCCAGTATAGTTGAGAGGATTAAGTTAGCTCAGTCAGCAGATTCTAAGCTTCAACGGCTTAGGGCAGAATGTGTAGCAGGACGGAGACCAGAGTTATGCATTCACGAAGATAGTACACTTCAACATGGAAGGCGTCTTTGTGTACCTAGTGGTGATATCAGACAGGAGATCATGGCAGAGGCTCACAGTTCGCAGTATTCAATTCATCATAGCGGTACGAAGATGTATCGTAATATTCGACAGCATTTCTGGTAGAATGACATGAAGAGGGAGATAGCCCGGTTTGTCTCCCATTGTTTAGTTTGCCAACAAGTTAAAGCTGAACATCAGAAGCCAGCTGGACTTCTTCAACCTTTACCGATCCCAGAATGGAAATAGGAGCACATTACCATAGATTTTGTAACTGGGTTACCTAAATCCCTAGCTGGAAGAGATGCTATCTGGGTTATAGTTGATCGTCTCACGAAGGTAGCTCATTTTCTCTTCTTCAGTGTTGGTCAGTCGACGGATCAGCTTGCAGAGATGTACCTCAGGCAGATAGTCAGGTTGCATGGAGTACCAGTCAGTATTGTATCTGACAGAGATTTAAGATTCATATCGCACTTTTGGAGGAGTCTTCAAGAGAGCTTGGGGACTCGACTCAAGTTTAGTTCAGCTTATCATCCGCAGACAGATGGTCAGTCAGAGCGCACGATCCAGACACTTGAAGATATGTTGCGGTCATGTACACTCGACTTCGGAGGTTCATGGGAAGATCACCTGCATCTCATGGAGTTCCCCTATAACAACAGTTTCCAGGCTAGTATCCAGATGGCACCCTTTGAAGCACTGTATGACAGAAAGTGCAGATCACTTTTAGCTTGGGATGATGTCGGCGAGAGGCAGATGCTTTCTCCAGAGATGATTATGCAGACAATTGAGGTGGTCAGACAAGTCAGAGATCATCTTCGAGTTGCCCAAGATCGCCAGCGCCATTGGGCCGATTCTCATCGGCGTTTCCTTGAGTTTTCAGTCGGCGACCATGTGTTCCTTAGGATCTCGCCTACCTGTGGCGTCATTCGATTCGGCGTGTGGGAAAAGCTTAGTCCTAGGTATATAGGGCCGTTCGATATTGTAGAACGAGTAGGTGATGTGTCATATCGTCTCGCTCTTCTACCGTCGTTACGTGAGGTACATGACATTTTTCATGTATCTCAATTACGACGGTATATCCCGGATCCAAGCTATGTCCTTGATCATTCAGAATTGGTTGTTGGTACCAACCTTTCGTATGAGGAGATGCCCGTATCCATATTGGACCGAAGAGAGAAGATACTCAAGAACAAGACTATTAGTTTAGTCCGTGTTGCTTGGGGTCATCACTCCTTGGGTAAATCAACGTGGGAGCATGAGGATGATATCCGATTGCGATATCCATACCTATTTGACTCATAAGGTATAATGTCTTCCTTATGCCTTATGCTTTTACTTTCTTGCTTGCATGAATGATTATTTGATTGACTGCTAGTCATAGCTTGCTTATGATTAATATAGCTCACCCCGACACCTCTAGCCTCTTGATTAAATTCTAAGGATGGAATTCTTTTAAGGTTGGTAGAGTTGTCACTCCCGTTTCCCGTTATACGTATTTTTCAGGATACGTATACGGATTTATGACAATTGTCAGGTGGCCTTTATTTTTACTTATCTTGCTTAGCTTAGCCTTGGTTTAAATCTTGACTTGATTGGTTCAACTTGGTTCGACATGACTTGGCTTGGCTTGGTTTGGTTTATATTGGGTTGAGATGAGAGGGGTTGCTATATAAGTCAACTTTATCTCTCTCCTCCATTATTTGCAATTACTTCTTCATCTTCTTCATTTAATCCTCCCACCTACCAAGCCTAGGCAAGTGCAACTTGCTTCATGATGGATCTCAAGTTTATTGTTCCATTTCCTTCCTTACTTCATTCTAAGCCTCTTTAGAACTTGGCATTTTTGGGTTTGATGGATGGATTCTTGTAGATCTAAGTTTGCAACTTTTTTGGTTTTTTTAGTTTTGATCTATAAAACTTGGTTATTTTTAAAATCTAATAGTTCCATGTTGTAGAAAATTCAATTCTACCCAATTTTGGCTTTTGAACCGCTTGATTTCGACTTCGTATGAGAAAGTTATGCCATTTTCATGTTCATGGGTTCCCCACACCTTTTGGTGATGTCGGGACGATGAACAGTGCCGCGCGCAGTGTATTCGCTGCCGCGCGCCGTGCGCCGTGCTTGCGCGCAACGTGCACCGTGGGCAATTTTATCCGCGCGCAATGCGCAACTTGCGTGCCGCGCGCCCGCGCACTTCGCTGCCGCACGCCCACGCACTTCTTTGCCGTGCGCCGCACGCCGCGCTTGCGCGCAACACGCGCCGTTGGCGATTTTGCCCGCGCGCAATACGCAACTTGCGCGGCCGTGCGCCTGCGAACCGTGCTTGCGCACAACGTGCGCCGTGGGCAATTTTGCCCGCGTAACTTGCGCGCAGGCCACTCCAAATGACTGTTTTTGCCCGTTTGGGCTATTTTATAGCTAAAATCTTGAAAAACTCAAAACATGAAAGTTGTAGATCTTTTTCTTGGCTTCAAAAATATGTCACTAGTTATTTTATGCAAATTTCTCTCATTCATGATAATGTGAGGATAGAACACGATAGTGGCCTGTTAAGGCGCACTCCTAACAAGGATCAAGTAACATGATAATTCTTGATAGTGACCCGTCGTGGTGCACTCTTGACAAGTAATTTGACATGATAATTCTTGATGGTGGTCCGTTGTGACGCACTCTTGACTTGACAAGTAAACCTAACATGATAATCTCGATATGCCTTGCTAAGTAAATCTTGTCTTGACACCGTGGGTCTTTGTGCTTGTATAAGCTACATGTCTTGTCTTACATCATGTCTAGGATATGAATTCTTGATTTCCACGGTCAGAAATTCATACTGAATCTGACTAGGATAATGACTAGATTGATCAAGTAGTCCATGAAGAGGTTTTCCAGCTACAGGCAGTCCCGTTATCTGGGCACTCTAATTGGACTTGTAGCCTGCCGTCGAGTAGGGCACATTTCCAGCACACTGTCATGTGTTGCACCTCTAAGTCACCTAATCCAACTCTCTCACCTTGTGACCGGATAACCTGGATTAAGACTGCAGGGCTTGTGGCTATTGGAATATCTCGATACATCTTGTTAGTAACTAGGCTTGTGATAACCCTAGTTAGTTAAAGTATCAAGCCGTACTCATCGCTTGGCCGTGATTGATGGATGGAGTCTTGTCTAGTCTTGCCTAGATCCAGTACATGGCTATCTCAGGATATGCTTGTGTATGCTTTACTTTATCGATAAATGGTTAGAGACTAAGTTCTGTTCAGGTGAAAGGTTACAACCCCGGACCTTATTTGGTTTACGGGTTGTAACTTGGTTACGGGAATAGTCCGTTAGTCATCTTATCGTTTATCACCCTGTTTTCTCTAACTCATGTCTTTCGTTATCCTTTATGTATCATATGCTAATATGCTGGTTTTAGTTCTTAAGTGAAGCCTCCCTTGTAGCACTTGCTCTTTCTGGGGTCTGATCCAGCTGGTTTTGTATGGCCAGATTTCGGAGTAGCTCACGAGGATCTCCCTGTCTTCCAGCCAGATGGTGACCACTAGGCGCAACCCTGGCAACGAGTGGGTTCTTATTTTGCTCTCCCACTCCCTTGTAAAAATATTCTTTTGAGGCGTTTAGCCGCCGAGCAAGTGTTAGCTCGTTTGTAACTTTACTTACTGTCTGCCTACGGGCTGTAACATGATTGACAAATCCTAGGATTGATCATGTATGACTGAAACTCTTGCTAGTCTTCACGTTTTGTATGACTAGCTTCATGATCATCTGAATATATAATGTTTGGGACGCCTTACTTTGTATGTCTGATGATCTACCATCTTGTTATATTTACTTGCTTGCTTGAGATTGAGACACTAGGTTTGTTCTTGACCCTAAGAGACTAATGGCTTATAGTAAACCCTCATACATCTAGACAGCCGTGACCGTATTGCGAGGTAGGATTCACTTCAATGTAGGTAGCTGGCTGTGTCTGTCCTCCGCTCTCCAGTATTCTGGTTCTGGTGCATGACAAAAGGTGCCTGTTGCACCCAAAGATCGGGGCGGTCGTGCTCCAATTTTTGTTATGCTGGAAGAGCCGCAGATCGGAGCTATCGTTATCTGATTTTGTTAGGATAGAAGAGCCACTCCTCCTGCTAGAGTACTCGCACGTTGATGAGAAAATGATTCGCTCTGACTATGTACGGGGATACGCCTACGCTGATATGATAGGATGATGCGCCTGACAAGGGATGCGCCTGGCTGTATGTTGAAGTGATGTGCCTGGCTGTAGCTTTTAGGATTTTCTTTTCTTTGTAAAAGAATTCTCCTTTGTAAAAGAGTTTTAGACAAGTAATAGACTTTCATATGGAATAAAAGTCCAATTTTTATGTCTCTACTTCTTTGCGGTTTTCTGTTGTGCCAAGTATTCTGCTGAGTTTTCCGGCACATGTCATTTTGGGATGCATGAGATTTAGGGCGCACAGGAGTTCTGGCCTTAGATGAGCCTAAAATTCCATGCTTCTACAAGACCCACTTCAAAGTTTTTAAAATTTTCTGCCAAGTTTTGGAATACTTTGAACAAGCAGCATGGGTAGTCATTGTTCTGTGTGTATGTCCTCTTCTGGACGCATGGCTCTTCTTGGCGCATGACCGCTCTGCGTATTGCTGTGGGGGCACATGCTCTTCTCGTTTTTAATACAAGAAGATAACGCCTCGAAGTTTAAAAGATTAATGATAATCTTTTGGAATATATGCAGCCATCAGTTTCTCGAGACCCGAAGAGTAGTGCTGACGTCAGCCTTTATCGGTTCACTTGCGTGGCTCATGCCTATAAATAGGCGTCTATGAGGGAGAGAGAGTCTTCCACTTTTGTTTTCTCCTTCTCCTTCTTCCTCTAGAGTCTTTCGAAAATCATAGCTTCTTTAGAGAGATGGCTCCTAAGACTCCCCGCGGCGGTGCTTGTCGAGGAAGGGAAAAGGACAAGGAGTCCATGGAGGTCGACGTAGAGGACATCCCCGTCGTCTCAGCGACGCCTGTCGACGTTCGGTCAGCGGTGATCGGTGGGTGATCCTCTGCCTTAGTGTTTTTACTTCATTGCAACACTATTGGGGTGCGTGGGTGTGACTGAAATGAGTCACGTCTACATTGATACGCCTAGGCTTCCCATTGCTGACGTGCATGGACTTTGTCCTGATGATGCGCCGAAGCTTTTTTTGCTGACGTACATGGACTTAGGTCCTGGTGATGCGCCGAAGCTTCTTTTACTGACGCTCATGGACTTAGGTCCTGATGATGCGCCGAAGCTCCATTTATTGACACGCATGGACTTAGGTCCTAGTGATGCGCTGAAGCTTCATTTGTTGATGCGCATGGACTTAGGTCCTGGGGATGCGCCGAAGCTCCATTTGCTGATGCGCGTGGACTTAGGTCCTGATGATGCCCGAAGCTTTTCTTCAAATGCACCCGGGCCTCGGTCCTGTGTGTTCGCCTTTGATGAGATTCTACCTGTGCATATGGGTTTCGACCTGGTTGATGCGCCAGATTTTTGATGCGCCTCAGATGCTTGTTTTGATCTTCTAAGTCTTTTGCTAACTTTTCTTTGACTTTAGTCTTTTTGGCTGCCAATTTTGTCTTGTTGCATGACAGTATCGATGACTATACCCTTGTTGAACGAAGTCCTTTTAGACCCTGCTCTCTGCCATATGGGTTTGGACTTTAATGAAGAAGTCGTTAACCCTGCCAAGGCTGCCATTATGTTGGACCAGCCTCCGGAGAGCATGACGCAAATCCGAGATCAGCATTTTACTTATCTCCAACACATGATGGAAAGTGGCAAACTCAAGTTTGTTGAATCTGATAATGTGTCCTTCTTGAAACCCGAGTTTTTGTTCGGTGATCGTTTGACTTCAACCGAAGCGAAGGTGTTGAAGGTCAAAGAAGACTGGTTCTTCAAGGAGAGAGATATGAACATGCACATTCGGCAAGTGGAACGTCAATTGCCCTTGACGGCTTTCTGTACTCTTGCTTCCAAGAGAAGGATGAAGTGGGAGCTCACTTCATCTCAGGGAGGGGCAGTGGCAGGAATCATCCGGATCGACACCACCTCCAACCAAAGGATATCTTAGCCACTTCGCGAGCCAGAAACTCTTATCTTTCGTGAACTCTGTGTCCTGGGCGTATATATAGTGATGTTCCTCCTAACACTTTTCGCCTTTAGTGCCTCAACCTTTGTCAATCGTATGTTGGGGGCCAAGATCTTGTACCCAAAAGGGGAATTTCGGGTTGAGGGCCGGTGCCATTATGTGCAGAAGTGGGACGAGTTGACACTCTGGGTTCTGTCGAAGTTTAAGACTGAACTCAGGGAAGTTGGTCTGACTATTGCTCTCCGTGCTACTTAGGCGGGCATAGATATAAACTGGCCTATGTTCCTTGCTCTCCTGGAGATGTACAACACTCATACCGGCACCTTCTTCACTCACGTAGGGGAGTTAGGCTTGGCACTACATGAGATGTATGAGATCTCGAAGCTTCCTTGGGGGTCTGAACCCTCTGAGGAGTCCTTCCCTACGAATGAGGAGCTCCTGGCCTTGGAAGAGAAGAATTCTGAGATGATGGCGGTTTTCAAAGAGGTGGCGAGCCATCATTACTTAGCCCAGGGGAGGGACAAAGTTAAGGCACAGCCTCATGTGACTGCTTGGAGGGATTATGTCTTCAAGCAAGACATGATGGATCCTTCGAAGGTTTGATTTGTTACTCTTCAGAGGCTTACCCATACAGAGGTGCTTGCTGAGATGACTAGACTCAGCGAACGAAATCCTCGTGAAAATGTGAACCAGGAGCCATCCGACCACATCTACAGCTGCTTCTGGCATTGTGTTCACAAAATGTCTGCAAAGGCGGTACTGACGGCCTATCTGTTGATATGGCTTCGAGATTATGTGTTTGCTGGTGGATCTGGCTCCGTGGAGATGGTGACCAGAAATCTTATCTTGTCGGCTGTGAAGCTGGTCTTTGGTCATCCTTTGTCCTTGCTTCCTGCTATGGTGTGTAACCTGAAGCAGGGTCTGAGGGAATTTGTAGATAATATGGTTCACGAGATGGGTAAGAAGGGCAATTTCCCTCGTGCGGAGCTACCTTTTCATTATCTGATGGGATGGTTGATCTTGCACCATCCAAATACAATGACCCCTGGCCCGGAAGAGGAGCATGTGGCTGGTGATGCCATTATCCGTTGTTACTATAGAAGAAAGTGGCTGCATACAGGCATTCCAGTTTGTAGGAGAGTTCTGTCCTACCTCCAAGGGTGGGAGATCACCATGGTTGCCCCAATTTTCCAGGGCTGTGAAACGGATGAGGAGTTGGAAGAGTCTGGCGAAGATGCGATCACTTTGCCAATGTGGGGGTTCCATTGGCTGCAGAGCATTCGGCCTTCCCACCTAGTGTATCGGAACAAGAATCGTTGTTTCTTAGAACCGTACTTGCTGAGTCATTTTGGCTGCCAGTTTGGCTACACCCAGTTGATGTTGAGAAACCCCTGTAGTTGTTTGGGGTTTGTTGGGAGTTTGTTAGATAGAGCCCGAGGTTCGCAATATTACGATGTCGGGTGCACTGGAGTGCGTTTCACACTGTCAGTTCATAATTCTCGGTCGCATATTTTGTTTTCTGCCGTGAAGCTCTATTGTGCGATGAATACCATTTCTGTCACGACCCGCTCCCGAATAATAGGACACGAGTTGGACACGCCCAGCCTTTATCGTTAGACACAACAAAGTAAGCTGTACCAATCTAGGGAAACTAACCAGATATCAAGACAAGTATAAAAATACAGCATCTATAAATGTGTCCCAAACCCAGAGTAAAGTACAATCTCAGAATTATTATATTCCAGCAAATGAAAGTAAGTCTACTAGTCTCAATACAGGAAAATATAAAGTGCTAAAGGTAAAGCTCTAGGCTTCTGCAGCCTCTAGGTCACAAGCAGCTCCAGCTTGCTCTCCAGCATCAACTGGCTCTCGACCATAATAAGTGTCGCACAGGGCCTCCAACTCACCTGCAACATATCCTATTCAGGAGCGGAGCAAGTACAGTTCTAGGTAATGAACAAGACATCATAATATGAAAGTACAAGGAAACATGGTATGAAAAGTACAGGAAAGAACATGGTGTATAAGTACATAAAAGAACATGGTATGTAGGAACATGAAAGAACATGATATGTAAGCACAGGAAAGAACATGGTATCTCAGGAATCACAGGAAATAAGTACAAGGTATATCTCCTGAACATATGTGTACAATGTTTGAAATATAACTAAGTATGTGACCGGCTAGACGTAAGCACATGAAAGCACATGAAAATCAAACACAGGTATAATAGAAATTAATCCCAGTTCAACCATCATATCAATTATCAGGCATAATGGAAATCAAACACAGGTATAATAGAAATTAATCCCAGTTATAATGGAAATCAAACTCAGTTATAATGAAAATCAAACTCAGTTATAATGGAAATCAATCACAGGTATAATAGAAATCAATCCCAGTTATAAATGGAAATCAATCTCAGTTACCTGAGATTTCATTCAACTGATTCACACTGGAACAAGCAGTGATCAATCGCAGTTACTTGAGATTTCATCCAACTGATTCACACTGGAACAAGCAGTGATCAATCCCAGTTATCTGAGATTTCATCCAACTGATTCACACTGGAACAATTAGTGATATGAAACCCCAAATCGAGAGTGATTCTCCCCCACTACATATGGTTCCAGGTATTTAACTGAAATGAGAAAACATATAAGTCCAAGTTTACACTCATCTTAATAGGCTAAGCTTCAACCAAGGGTTACCTTCAACTTGAATTATAATACCAACATACTCAGGTTTCAGTTGAAACTGAACTGAGATTAACAAAATACTAATCCCTCTCTATACTATATGGACATTACTAGTTGAACCAAAGTTCCATCTGATAGTTCTAGCATTCTACAATTGAACCCAAGCTTCACATGAGAATCCCAGGTGACAGTAGAACCAAGTATTCTCATGAAAATCTCAGGCTCAACAAATTCCCAATTGAATTAGCATAAAATCTTGTTTCAAAACAGTTCTGATATAGACTCTTAAGTTCAAAAAAGCAACCACTGAGATGTTTTACTAAGCTAAGCCAACCATTGTATTGGTTTCAAGCTTAGTAAAACTTACACGCATACTTATTCCAGTTCTTCAGTAAATCGAACCAGTCATATACATCTCAGGTTCCCTCAATCGACTTATTGGTAAAATTATACAACTAACTATGCAAGAATTTAACTGACATGAAGTCTCAATCATTCCCCTGTCCATATATGAACTGGGCACCCACCAACTCCCTTGGCCGATTAACTAATTGATCTACTACAAAACGAACATCAAACCATTGAGATAAAACCTATACCTGAAGAAGAAGATCAAAGTCGTATGATAAATTGCTCCAAAGAGTCAGGCACGAGTTCTTGAGTCCAATAGAAGAATAGAGCTCTGTTGAGACAATTTGTCGAACAATTGTAAAACAGCAAGAATTTAAACAAGAGACTAGAAGAATTTGAATTTCCAAACCAGAACAAATAGCAAAAGTGTAGAATATCAAAATTTACCACTCACTGCAAAAACTTTGATCCAATACAGCTATGATCACCAACAACTGTCTTGGTTTTCAAATGTATTTTGTTGATCATTAAGCCAGGAAAAAGAATTTCATACAAGGATCCAACCATACTTAATAAAATACTCAGACCAAATCGACAAGAGAGTCGATACTTACCAGGATTTATAATCGATGAATCAAACTCAATCACTTCGACAAATAAAATGTTATTCCGCAGAAGGAATAGATCAGATCAATCTCTTGACCTAAAATTCTCAGATCTGATCAATTGGAGGAAATCAAATGGATCGATAAATTAGCTCAGATGGAGATTGATCTAAAATTAAGAAAGTCGATCGAATCTAGGAATGGATGGCATTACTCACTGCAACTTCGTGATGGTCTCGATTGCTGAATCAAGACATAAAGCTTCTCACGCTGTCTCCTCCAATTGATGGCCGCCTGCACCTCTTGCCGAGCTAAGAAGGGAATTTGCCATGGCCAGTTAATCAGCAGAAGGAAGAAGGAATGAAGAAAATTTGCAGCACTCCTTCTCAATTATTTTGATGGATTAAAAATGATGGAAACTCTAGTTTATATAGAGGTGGAGCTCGGATTGATACTTGGAGAGGGGAAAGAATTGGACGGGAAGGATTGGGGATCTCGGATTGCACATGGCAGTTGCAACTGTTCTTCCATTTGAGAATTCGAACGTTTTGAACTGAAATGTTGAAGAAGAAATTTAAATGACAGTTTAAAAGGAGAATGGGTCATGGGCTTGTGCTTGGCTGAGCACTTAGGTTTAAACCAATGGAAAACCCATGGCGGAAATAAATAAATAGTTTTACACAATTATTTACCTCAAAATATTTCTTAAGAAAAAATATAACAAATTCAAAATTGTTTATTCAATATAAAGATTTTTAAAATTTTCAGGAAGGTAGAGTTACAAATCTCTCCCCCCTTGAAAAATTTCGTCCTCGAAATTCGAGAGACCACAATAATCTCAAAGTAAAATCTCAAGAAGGTTCAACACAAATCATTTATTATATTTAAAATTTTCAATATCAAAGTACACTCAAACAAACAAACTGGGATAGCGCTCCCGCATCTCGTCCTCGCACTCCCAGGTGGACTCTCCTGGAGAGTGGTGTCTCCACATGACGCGGACAAGAGGAATGGTCTGGTTTCGCAAACGCTTCTCCCTACGATCAATGTTCCCCACTGGCTGCTTTGCGTAGGTCAAACTCGGACCCCACCTCTAGCTCCGAGTAGTCTACCATATGGCTCGGGTCTGGAATATAGCGTCGGAGCTGAGACACATGGAAAATATCGTGTACTCCCTCTAGGCTAGCTGGAAGTACTAGTCGATAAGCCACATCGCCAATCCGTACAGTCACGTCGAAAGACCCGATAAATCTCGGACTAAGCTTCCCACCTCTGCCAAATCTAATGACGCTCCTAGTCGGTGAGATCTTCAGGAATACTCTATCTTCAACCGCGAACTCAAGTGGTCGTCTGCTGCTGTCCGCCCAGTGCTTCTGCCGATCCTGTGCAACTCTGAGACGCTATCTGATCAGTCTGACTTTCTCAGCTCAGTCTACCACCATCTCTGGCCCAAGCAAAGCTCTTTCGCCAACGTCCTTCCAAGATAAAGGCGTACGACATCTCCGCCCATACAGTACCTCAAACGGGGTTATCTCGATGCTAGCCAGATAACTGTTGTTATAGGCAAACTCCACAAGATGCAAATGATCCTCCCACGAACCACCGAAATCAAGTGCGCAAACCCGAAGCATGTCCTCCAGTGTCTGAATGGTCCTCTCGGACTGTCCGTCCGTCTGTGGATGATAGGCAGTGCTGAACTTCAACTGTGACCCCAAGCTCAGCTGTAGACTCCCCCAGAAGTGTGATATGAAGCGGCTGTCTCTGTCTGAAATGATGCTCACCGGCATCCCGTGAATCCGTACAATCTGTCGCATGTAAAGATCTGTAAGCTTTTCGGTCGACAGCCCAACCTTAAACGGAATGAAATGAGCAGACTTCGTCAGTCTGTCTACGATCACCCAAATATCGTCCTTGACACTGGAAGTACGCGGTAATCCAGAGACGAAGTCCATGGTAATATGCTCCCACTTCCATTCCAGAATAGATAAAGGCTGGAGTAATCCTGTTGGTCTCTGGCGCTCTGCCTTGACTTGCTGGCACATAAGGCATCTGGAAACAAATCTGGCAACCTCTCTCTTCATCCCATACCACCAAACATACTCTCGTAGATCCTTGTACATCTTGGTGGACCCAGGATGAATAGAATACTGCGACTGGTGGGCCTCCTGCATCACTTCCTCCCGTAAGTCCTTGGGCACACACAACTGGTTCCCGTGCTTTAAAGATCCGTCCTCCACAATGGTGAAGTCGTCAAGCAATCTTGCCTCCGCCTGAGCTCTAAGACATCAGAGTCCCTCAACAAGAAACTGGGTCTCCTTGATCTTCTCTAACAGTCCTGACTGTATCTCCATGTGCATCAGCTGCCCTCCTACTTCTGGTAGGACAATCTCGATCCCAAGGCTCTCAAGGTCTTCTAGAAGATGCCGGTCCATAGTGAGAAATATAGCAACAGGATATCGACTGAGAGCATCTGCTACCACATTCGCCTTCCTAGGGTGGTACTACAGATTGATGTCGAAATCCTTCATGAGTTCCAGCCATCTACGCTGCCTCATATTCAGCTACTTCTGAGTGAAAACATACTTCAGGCTTTTGTGGTCCGTAAAGATGTACACTCTCTCCCCATACAAGTAGTGCTTCTATAGTTTCAAGGCAAAAATAACTGCTACAAGCTCCAAGTCATATGTGGGATAATTCTTCTCATGGGGCCTCAACTGTCTAGAAGCATAAGCAATGACCCTCTTGTTCTGCTCAAGCACACATCCCAAGTCTTTCCCTGAAGCATCGTTGTAGATGACGAATCCTCTCGATCCAGATGGTAAACCTAGAAATGGTGCTGTCGTGAGTCTTCTCTTCAATTCTTCAAATGCTGACTGGCAGGCGTCACTCCAGATAAACTCCTCGTCCTTTCGTGTAACCTTGGTCATCGGCTCTGCGATCTTGGCAAAATCTTTCATAAACTTCCTGTAGTATCCTGCTAGCCCCAGGAAACTACGAATCTCTGCTACTGACTTGGGAGGTGCCCATGCTTCTACTGCTTCAATCTTCTTAGGATCCACAGAAATCCTCTCTCCAGTCACCACATGCCCTAGGAACTCCACTCTGTCCAAGAAAAACTCACATTTCGAGAGTTTTCTGTACAGCTTCTCCTTCCGTAGAATCTCCAAAACAATCTGCAGGTGCTCCACATGCTCCTCCTCAGTCTTCGAATAGATCAAGATGTCATCAATGAAGACTACGACAAACTTGTCCAAATACTTGTGAAAAACCTTATTCATCAAGTTCATAAACACTGCTGGGGCATTGGTGAGTCCGAACAGCATCACCAAGAACTCATACAGGCCGTATCGGGTGTTGAAAGCTGTCTTCGGAATATCCTGCTCCTGAACCTTCATCTGATGATATCCCGACCGATGGTCAATCTTGGAAAAGACCTTCGCTCCACTAAGCTGGTCAAACAGCTCATTAATCTGCGACAAAGGGTATCTATTCTTGATGGTGATGTTATTGAGTGCACGATAATCAATACACATCCTCACCGTCCCATCCTTCTTGGGCACGAAGAGTACCGGTGCTCCCCAGGGTAAAGCACTGGACCGATTAAAACTTTTGCCCTCCAGCTCATCAATCTGGGCCTTCAACTCTACAGCTTCCTTCGGGTTGATCTTGTAGCAATGCTGGGACTTCGACGCTGATCCGGTAATAGGTCGATACTGAACTCCATATCTTGATCTGGCGGCAATCCTGGCAGCTACTCGGGAAAGACGTCGAGATACTCTGTAATAAGTGGATGCGGCAACTCCTGGTCCTCTGCAACAGCTCTGAAATAAACTCCCTCTGGCCTCTCTGCAACTCGCCTGCTGATCTCGAACGGTGGAACTCCTGGCAGGCTGAAGATCACCTTCCCCTCATGGCAGTCTATTACGGCAAACTGCTCGCTCATCCACTCAATGTCGAGGACTATATCAAATCCGAGAAATGGCATCACTAGAAGTCGAGCTCTAATATCCCTCCCAGCAATAGTGATAGGGCATTCCACCATCTCACTCACTGGCACTAACCCTCCTCCTGTCATGATCCGACAGTTCCTCCTAGTGGGCTTGGGTGTGAAGCCGTGTCTATGCAGGAACTCATATGATACAAAGCTATGGGTGGCTCCAAAATCAAACAATGTAATGGCAGAAAAAGAATATAAAAGTATAGAACCTGTGATCACATCTGGCACTGCCTCGTCCTCCTCAACTACAGCCATGACGTAAGCACGTCCCTGCTGTGGTCCTTCCCTCTACTGACGCTATGCAAACTGCTGTTACTGAGTGGGTAAAGCTGGTCCTCTCTGTGGTGCAGCTGGTAGAGCTCTGGATGGTACAGGTGGTAGTCCTCCAGCTCCTCTGGGTCCTCCTGCTAGTCGACCTGTAGCCTGATCGCAGTCCTTCATCTGATGTGCATCTGATCCGCAAAAGCGGCACAGTCCTAACCTCTTGCGGTACTCGTCGATATGGTGTCCGAGGCGATGACAAAAGGCACAACTAGTCGCCAGATGTTGTCTCTGATGCTGAAGTACAGGAGCTCTAGCTGGATGGTGATGCTGCTACTGCTGCTGTGGCCTCGCATGGTTTTGAGTCTGGACCCTCTTCGCTGGTGCCTGGAAACTGCTGCTGCCCATGTCCCGGTCCCTCTTCAGCATAGGATCTGCCTCCTTCACTATAGCCTGAGCAATCTTGAGGATGCTCGTATATGTCGTCGCCTGACTAATCGCCACCGCGTGCCGCAGCTCCCTGGTGAGACCCTTCTTGAATCTCCAATCTATGTCCTCCGGTGCTCTGACTAGGCTCTCTGCGAACCTGTTGAGTCTAGTAAACTCTGAAGTGTACTGCACAACCGTCATCGTCTCCTGCTGTAGCTCTCGAACTGCATCCTCAACTCATCCTGCTCCACATCAGGGAAGAATTTCTCCTTGAACAGAGTTTTAAAATCTGCCCAAGATACGTGGTGCTCCGCCAACTGGGGCTCCTTCCGGTACCAAGCTCTGGCCAAGTCGAAGAGTCGCATACTAGCCACCTCCACCTTCAGGTTCTCCGGAATCTGCACCATCTTCAAGGTCCTCTCCACATTCTCCAGCCATTCGTCTACATAGACGATCCCCTCGTTGCCCCAGAAGTCCATCGGGCAGAGGTTCTAGTACTTCTTGGCCATCCCTGATCTTGGTGCTGGTGGTGCTGGAGGTGCTGCTGGTGCTGGTGCTGCCGGCTCTCTGGTCCTGAGTGCGTTGACGACAGTCGCTCTGAACTGTGTGGCCTGCTGACTCTGAGCCTCCCTGAACTGCGCAGCCTGGTGATTCTGGGCCTCCATAAATTGCTGGGACATCGCCATCACCTGAGCACCGTCAAACATCATCGTCGAGGGTAGCGACGGAAAGATCGGAGGTACGGCTGGAAGCTGATCTGCCGGAACGTCTGGTACGACCTGATCTGAACTGCCTGCAACTCCGTAACTGCCTGCAACTCCGGGCAGATCCGCGATCTTCCTCGTAGTGACCATCCTGTAATAGAAAGAAAACTTCGTTGATTGACAAACTCTAAAACCTAACAAACAATATTTTTATAATATCAAAGCACCTGATAAACCTGATATACCCTTATTTCCTAATTTTTCTATACTGTGTTCAAGTTTCCCTAATGTAATCAAGTCCCCCAATAGTACGCTAAGACCTAGGTACCATTAGGAAAGACCTGCATGGGCCACCACTAAAAATACGTCATGAACCGCTCACAAATAATAGGACACGAGTCGGACACGCCCAGCCTTTGTCGTTAGATACAACAAAATAAGCTGTACCAATCTAGGAAAACTCACCAGATATCAAGACAAGTATGAAAACACAGCATCTATAAATGTGTCCTAAACCCTGAGTAAAGTACAATCAAGATTATTAAATTCCAGCAAATGAAAGTAAGTCTACTAGTCTCAATACAGGAAAATATAAAGTGCTAAAGGTAAAGCTCTAGGCTTCTGCAGCCTCTAGGTCACAAGCAGCTCCAGCTAGCTCTCCAGCATCAAATGGCTCTCGACCATAATAAGTGTCGCACAGGGCCTCCAACTCACCTGCAACATATTCTATTCAGGAGCGGAGCAAGTACAGTTCTAGGTAATGAACAAGACATCATGATATAAAAGTACAAGGAAACATGGTATGAAAAGTACATGAAATAACATGGTGTATACGCACATGAAAGAACATGGTATATAAGAACATGAAAGAACATGATATGTATGCACAGGAAAGAACATGGTATCTCAGGAATCATAGGAAATAAGTACAAGGTATATCTCCTGAACATATGTGTACAATGTTTGAAATATAACTAAGTATGTGACCGGCTAGACGTAAGCACATAAAAGCACATGAAAGTAAATGAAAGCACATGAATGGTACGGTTTAGGACCCGCGTGCACGATGCGGGGTCTAAGCTAAACACACCTGAGTTGTTTCTTGGGTTTGGTCACATAAATAGTATATTTCCCCACCCCAGGTAGAAGTAATAAGAACAAGGAACATGAGCACCAGAAATACATGTCGTGTTGCAGTGTGTCAATCAAGAAAGCACAGGATATAATAAAAAGCACAAGATCGTAGAATGTACTTGCCTGGCTCCAGGAAAGTATAGGTAATCAAAGAAACTGGATATCCTCCTGTAATTAAATGGTTTTACAAGTTGATTAATATCAAGACAAGTTCACATTGGTTATTACAAAATTCTAGTCCAGATTAAAATACATTAGTTGAGTCTTCTACTTAGTCTATCCTATAATCCAGCTCCCTATTAACTACTCAATAAACTAAACACAAATGTTTATTTAAAACTACACCCAGTTTCAATACATTACTCAAGTAACATGCAACCACCCTTAAACCTAATCAATCATAGCTTAATTGAACCCCCCTCTTTTAATGAAGAACATGAACTAATCCATAACAGTTTATACCTAGGACAGGACATTATAGGTCTTAATAGCAATGTGATTAGAATTCAAATCATGTATCAAAATCATTCCTAACTAGTATCAAATCAGTCTAACCCAAACCATAGGAACAAATCATGAATATGAGACTAAGTAGCCGAACCATGTATCAAATCATTCCTAACTATGACTTCCTGATTCAGTCCTCAACCCAAATACATCATACTCCATGCAATTTCCACCCAACTGAAATGTCAGGACTTCCAAGGATAGGTCACCCTGCCCCATTCAAAAATTTAGTTCAACAATGTATATATATAAAGCTCAGTTTACACTGAGATGACTCTTAGGCCTTCACTGAGATATCTCTCAGGTTCAAAACATGAGTTCCCAGTTCAACCATCATATCAATTCTCAGGCATAATGGAAATCAAACACAAGTATAATAGAAATTAATCCCAGTTATAATGGAAATCAAACTCTGTTATAATGGAAATCAATCACAGTTATAATGGAAATCAATCCCAGTTATAAATGGAAATCAATCTCAGTTACCTGAGATTTTATTCAACTGATTCACACTGGAACAAGCAGTGATCAATCCCAGTTACCTGAGATTTTATCCAACTGATTCACACTGGAACAAGCAGTGATCAATCCCAGTTACCTGAGATTTCATCCAACTGATTCACACTGGAACAAGCAGTGATATGAAACCCCAAATTGAGAATGATTCTCCCCTACTACATATGGTTCCAGGTATTTAACTGAAATGAGAAAACATATAAGTCCAATTTTACACTCATCTTAATAGGCTAAGCTTCAACCAAGGGTTACCTTCAACTTGAATTATAATACCAACATACTCAGGTTTCAGTTGAAACTGAACTGAGATTAACATACAAATCCCTCTCTATACTATATGGGCATTACTAGTTGAACCAAAGTTCCATCTGATAGTTCCAGTATTCTACAATTGAACCCAAGCTTCACATGAGAATCCCAGGTGACAGTAGAACCAAGTATTCTCATGAAAATCTCAGGCTCAATAAATTTCCAATTGAATTAGCATAAAATCTTGTTTCAAAATAGTTCTGATATGGACTCTTAAGTTCAAAAAGCAACCACTGAGATGTTTTACTAAGCTAAGCCAACCATTGTATTGGTTTCGAGCTTAGTAAAACTTACACGCATACTTATTCCAGTTCTTCAGTAAATCGAACCAGTTATATACATCTCAGGTTCCCTCAATCTACTTATTAGTAAAATTATACAACTAACTATGGAAGAATTTAACTGACATGAAGTCTCAATCATTCCCCTGTCCATACATCAACTGGACACCCACCAACTCCCTTCTTGGCCGATTAACTAATTGATCTACTACAAAACGAACATCAAACAATTGAGATAGAACCTATACCTGAAGAAGAAGATCAAAGTCGTATGATGAATTGCACCAAAGAGTCACGCACGAGTTCTTGAGTCCAATGGAAGAATTGAACTCTGTTGAGACAATTTGTCGAACAATTGCAAAACAGCAAGAATTTAAACAAGAGACTAGAAGAATTTGAATTTCCAAACCAGAACAAATAGCAAAAGTGTAGAATATCAAAATTTACCACTCACTGCAAAAACTTTGATCCAACACAGCTATGATCACCAACAACTGTCTTGGTTTTCAAATGTAATTTGTTGATCATTAAACCAGGAAAAGAATTTCATACAAGGATCCAACCATACTTAATAAAATACTCAGACCAAATCGACAAGAGAGTCGATACTTACCAGGATTTATGATCGATGAATCAAACTCAATCACTTTGACAAACAAAATGTTATTCCGCAGAAGGAATAGATCAGATCAATCTCTTGACCTAAAATTCTCAGATCTAATCAATTGGAGGAAATCAAATGGATCGATAAATTAGCTTATATGGAGATCGATCTAAAATTAAGAAAATCGATCGAATCTAGGAATGGATGGCATTACTCACTGCAACTTCGTGATGGTATCGATTGCTGAATCAAGACAGAAAGCTTCTCACGCTGTCTCCTCCAATTGATGGCCGCTTCCACCGCTTGTCGAGCTAAGAAGGGAATTCGCCATGGCCAGTCAATCAGCAAAAGGAAGAAGGAATGAAGGACATTTGCAGTACTCCTTCTCAATTATTTTGATGGATTGAAAATGATGGAAACTCTAGTTTATATAGAGGTAGAGCTCGGATTGATACTTGGAGAGGGGGAAGAATTGGGCAGGAAGGATTGGGGATCTCGGATTGCACATGGCAGTTGCAACTGTTCTTCCATTTGAGAATTCAAACGTTTTGAACTGAAATATTGAAAAAGAAATTTAAATGACAGTTTAAAAGGAGAATGGGTCATGGGCTTGGGCTTGGCTGACCACTTAGGTTTAAACCAATGGAAAACCCATGGCTGAAATGAATAAATAGTTTTACACAATTATTTACTTCAAAATATTTCTTTAGAAAAAATGTAACAAATTCAAAATGGTTTATTCAATATAAAGATTTTTAAAAATTTCAGGAAGGTAGAGTTACAGTTTCCCCTGGGTATGACCGGGAGAGCAGTTACATTGTCGGGACGCAACTTGAGGCGTCAGAGAGTGTGCTGGCGAAGGCTCGGGTGTATCGTCCGCCTGACGTGGTAGCTTTAACGGCTGCCCCTGCAGTACCAACGAGAGGTTCTCAAGAGGAGCCCGCGATAAGTCAGCTGAAGAGGCGTGCTTCGACGGAAGCAGATTCATCGGCTCCCAAGAAGCCCAAGAAGATGTTAGCCACTAAGGATGGGGGCACAATACCGCCTTCGGCGGCATCAACCGAACAAGCTCTCGTAGTGGTATGTAAATTAGCATTGGTCTGATTTGGTTCTTTCCTCTTGTACTTATACCTCTCTTCTTTGCAGGAAGCGTTGAAGAAGAAACCCTGGTCTTCGAGGCCGGGTTCAAGTAAACCGAAGGAGGTTGCGAGATCGTCTGATGAGCATATCCCTTCGATTGTGTCATCTCCCGGGGAGGAGACTTTGGATGATGCCATTCCGTTGGAGGTTTCAGCCTCTTTGGACTGGGTCGGAGATGCTGCTGCTGATGTAGCGGCACCTGAGAATGTTGATACCACTCCGTCAACTGGTCGGGGAGGTGAAGCAGAGTCTTTACAGGCGGTGAAGCAAACAACCATGGGGGCCCCTAAAACTGGTGCGGGGCCCCCGAAGGAAGTTATCAGGTAAGACCCTCTGGGTGAGAAGGAAGAGAGGGACTCGTCTTCTCCGGATGATGCCCTCCAAAAAGATGTTGAGAATGTTGAAGCGGACTCCGTGACTGGCGGAGAGGAGCAGACTGAGGAGTTGGCAGCTGAGCCCTCTCCTAGTCATGGTATGGGGGAGCCAATTTTGTAGGAAATTTCACTTCCGAGTCCTACTCATGTCCCAGTAATGGGGACTAAAGGGGGAGTAATAACTCGTCTACCAAGTCCTGCTCCCGTCTGGAAACCGGCACCGATAAAGTGGAAGTGACTCATCTGCTGAGTCCTACTTCGGCTTTGATTGAAGAAAAGGTGGGAGGGTCCATTCTCCGTCCAGATGCTAGACTTGACCCTCCGTCGAGGGTTGAAGAATCTGTCCAAGTTATAGTTGTTGCTTCAAGGTCTGTTGTGGCGGACCCAGATATTGTGGGGCCCTCTGGGGCCGGCTCAGACAAGGGCAAAGGCCCCATGGTGGAAGATACCCCCTCTGTTCCTTCTACTTGGAGGGCAGTGTTGGGTCCCTCTAGAGACTCAGCTCTGGTGGTTGGTGGTTCTGTCGACATTGTTGGTAAGACGAAGGTCGTAAATACCGAGGCTCAGGCCTCGAACCCTAAAGGTACGACGACTCTCCTATGAGCCAAGCAGTGGCTTAGTCGTCAGCCTCAGGTGTGAAAGCCTCTGTAGGTTCAACTGCTCTCTCGGCTCATGTAGTAGCTCCGACAACT
Organism: Iris pallida; assembly: GCA_029216955.1. Lineage (NCBI taxonomy): Eukaryota > Viridiplantae > Streptophyta > Magnoliopsida > Asparagales > Iridaceae > Iris > Iris pallida. The sequence goes on along the minus strand of JANAVB010037203.1, from coordinate 27,896 downwards.
CCTGCTATGACACCTCAAGTGTTGACCGATGTAGATGAATATGTAAAGTTCATCATTGAGGCCTATATAAGATCTTGAGGAGGGGTGTCGGCTGTGCTGGACGAAGGCGAGAGCTTCACGACTACGAAGGCAGTAACAATCACGTATATCGGGTTGATCCGAACACATGGCAGAGATCTTGAAGGCTTCTGTTGCTGAGCTCAATCATTACCTTACTAAGCTCCAGAACATTCGGCGGAATAATTTTTCCGCTTTGATAGAGGAGTAGCAGAACAAGCTAGTAGCTGAGGTTGAGTCAGCCTATTCTGACACTATGGCTATCTGGGAGCAGGAGCTGGCCGATGCTAAGGCCAAGGAGAAGAGATTGTCTTCGTCTATGAAAGAGAAGGTCAGTCTGCGGGAAGCCCTGAATGCTAACATAGCGGAATTCGACGCCAAGATTCACCTTCTTTAAGAGTAACGGGTTCAACTTTTGGCTGATTCTGAACGAGCACAGGCTGACCACGTCCAGCTTAAAAAAGAAACAACAAACTTCACACGCCATGTGGCCTTCTTACTTCGTCAGAAGAAGGAATTGGACGACAAATATGCAGCTGACCTCGCCTCTGAGGCCAGACAGACGATGCGTTGTGAGGCTGAGCGTCGCATTTTGGTGACTATAGAGACCAGGGCCGAAGGTTTGAAGCGTCGTATTGATGAGCTGTCCGCTGACCCTCAGTTCATTTATCCTTTATTTTGTTGTTTTTAGTTAGAGACGCAGTTGTCTCTCTTTTTATTTCTTTTGCAAATGTAGTCCTTCCACTTCCTGTTTTGAAGAAATAAAGAACTTTTTGCTTTGTTCATTCTTATGAAGAATCTGTGATTTTTTGGGTGGACCTATTATCTTTTGCGCACCTTGGTTTCTTGCTACAGATAATAAGTTACAAAATGAGAAAATTGACATATTTACTCAGAGGTGATATGGACGTGATAAAAATGGGTTAATGATAGAGCTTTCCTACTCAGAGGTGATATGGACGTGGTAGGAGTGAACTCGGTAGGGATATATAAAATAACTCAGAGGTGATGTGGACGTGGATGTTCTATGATTGACGTACAATGTAACGTCCCAGTCCCAAAATATGTAGGACTAGGACACATATACATACCAGCTACGCATCGAGAGGACTCCAGCCCAGCTCGACTACTTATAAGCTATCTGGTTATTCTAGACCAACTATATCTCAATCCACTAAACATCGGTAACAATAACGAATCAAGTGCAATAAGGCTGATGAGATCATAATACACTGATTCTAGAATAGATAAATATGTTAGAGTGGATCCCCAATAACACATTTATCATGAACAAGCTAGAGAAAAGTAGAAGCTTGTACAAGACTAGGCTATAATGCAGCAAGAATCAAATATAGGACAAAATCTAATTACGGAAGAGAAAGATAAAACATCAACTAAATATACCTGTAGTCTTGGTGTAACAATTATCCTCCATCAGTGTACTATTCCTTCATCTAATACCTGTAGAGATCACCAGGTCCTCAGAGGACTAGCAAGACACATAATATACATGCCTACTGTACAGTAAATAACATGTAAGAAAAATAGGAATAATAAGTAGAGGAAAGGATAACATATAAATGAACTCTACAGATGGTGACAAGTCATGAGAATATAATATTAATCATGGCTATAGATGCATGTGATAAAAACCATAGCCCGCTGAGGCACTAACAGTCCTATAACAGGTGCTCTATCATAGCCCGGGGAGGCACTAACAATAGAGGTATAGCCACGGCTAATAAAATATTCTCTCCTAAGGTACTAGGAACTCAAGTCTATCTAGTCATGTCCAAGTCAAGTACGTGTCAAACAGGTCAGAGGAAACATGGCACATGCATATCAATACTATCATTAGATACGAACACGATATGAAAGTTAGAACAAGTAAATATGGAAAGAAAAAGTAACAATCTACGTGCACGTAAAACTAGAAAGTAATCATAAATGAAGCAACAGAAACATATAACCAAGCAAGAAGGAATGGAACTATAGTAAAGCATGTAAATACTAAAAAGTTTGGCAAGGTGTACTTGCCTGGAGTTTTGTCCAATCTGTGCGGAGAGTGCAGAACCAAAATCTACCCGAACCATCCATGAACGAATGAATCATACTCCGTGCAATATCTACCAACCCAACTCATAAACAAATATGCATTATTTAGTAAATACAATTATGACTAACCACTCCTACCTAAAAAGCTTGGGTCGTTCTAAGTCGTGTAATACCTACATAAACTATTTTATTAATCATACCACCTAGAACTAGGTTAGACTAATCTATGATCACTATTCGTTAATATTATGGATTACAAACTCTAGGTTCAAATATACGTTTGCATCTCGTAATTCATATAACAAAACCTATGCCACATGAATCGAGACAAGACTATTAACCACAAGGTTAACAATCTTGTCTTGGCGAGCCATACGGTCGCTTTGTCAATTTCAGCGATGTGAGATCACTGTAATTGATGGATCTCAATTTCGACGCTCGAATTCCAAAATATGAACATAATATAAATTAATAACTTACTATATATGTACTTACAATATATAGACCTTAATAATATATTTACACTAAAACTAGTCATATTGACTACTCTATTTAATATAACATATATAGTATTAAATCTACAAATAAAAGTAATATATTATTAACATAAAATATCACTTTTAATTCTAGAAAATATTTATAAATATTATATAATAATAAACAATATATTTTATACATAGAAAAATATCTGTACAAGATTTGTATTGATTCTACAACATTATTCCTAGACTTGGTTTGCGATTTGAGGCCCAAAACAATAAATGTTTAAAAATATTAAATTCTATAGTAATTTCAGAAATTAGTTAAAATAATATTTGTATTGTTAAACCTTGCACAACATAAAGTTTAATATGGTTTCATGGAGTTTTGACACTTTTGGACACAAGAAAAGCAGAATTTTTCGGAGTTCGATGATATGGTAAATGTCATAAATTTTTAAAAATAGCAAACAGATGCAAAATCTATCCTACAGATATGCGTCGAAAAGGTATCGACGTCTACATTCGGAATAAAAATATAAGAATGTTAGAAACTAAACTTAGATAGGTGAAAAATGGCTCGCAACCAGATTCATCAGTTCTGAACACCCTGTCGTAGAATCGATGCCACGGACAAACCACTTGTAACTGGGGGATCTAGCGATCAGCGGTTGGAGTAGACACACAAATCAAATTTGGTTTGAAGTAAAACGGATAAGAAAAAGTTGATAAAATCTCATCTACAAGTTGACTAACCTGCTATGACAAATTCAGCACTAATTCGGTTGACTTCGGGTGCCTTCCGCGCCTCGTATCGATCAAATTAGGGCTGAGGCTCCTTGGGAAGGTGCCAGGGTGTTAGGAGGGTGTTTTAGGTTCGAGATGGAGGTGGTAGAAGGGTTGGAAGAGGTCGGGGTGTAAGCCCCTATTTTTCAAAAATTATTTGATTAGTGTTAATTAATATTTAATGTCAATTTTAGCCTTAAAAAATTTATTATGATTTTTAGAAATTTTTCTAGAATTTTTAAAATGAGTTTTAAATGAGTTTTAATAGCTAAAATATCAATTTGCAATTTTCTAAAATGTTTTAATATCATTTTGTAAATTTTAGAATTGTTTTAATATGGTTTTGCAATTTACTAAATTATTTCGATATCAGTTTGCAATTACTTAAATATTTTAATTGCGGAATGCAAATTCTAATTTGCATTTAGACACTGGGAGTACCTAGTTGTAATAACCTAAACTATAGGGGCCTAAACGCTAAACCTAATCTACCCACCCCCGACGACTCGGCTGGCCGACTGCCACGCCGACGACGACCACCGACCTGCTTTCCTCCGCCATTTTCGGCCAGCCCGACCACCTCAACCCCCTATAAAAACCCCCGCAGTCCCCCCGACCCATCTACCACCACCACGACGCAACCACCGCCGACCACCGCCCTGTTTTTCCCCAAAACCCATCACCGGAACCCTAGCATCGACTAACTCCCAGATCCGCCTCACCGACGAACGTCACCGCCCACAACGACCCTCATCTGACTCGACGTACCGAGGCAAATCGATCGCCACCCGAGCGCCACCGTCCCATCGCCTCCTCCGCCGTCCACGGCCTTCGAAACACCCTCGACTAGCCGGACACGTAAGTCGCAGCACTGAATCGTGTCGTCCGTGTCTCGAATCCACGTATGTGGTTCGCCAGGACACGGGGACCCTAGTCCAGTACTTGGACACACGAATTAACACTTGTACGTGTCGTGCATGGCACGGACACGTAGACTCTGTGTCCCAAACTGTCAGGACACAGAGTGGTATTTCGGGCTACTGATATATTAAACTAAAACCTAAATAAAACTAACCTAAGTCCTAACCCTAACAGCAAGCCCGCTCAGGCCCACTGGCCAGCGGGTGGGGCTTTAAGTCTTCACCCTTTAACAGAGGGCCGAGTTCGAGCCCTCTGTATGTTTTCTTTTTTGTTTCTTTTTCTTTTCTTTTCTTTTCTTTTGTTATATTTATATATATATATATATATATATATATATATATATATATATATATATATATATATATATATATATATATTTTTATATATATATATATATATATATATATATATATATATATATATATATATATATATATATATATATATATATAGTTAGTAAATTTTTATATATATATTTGTATTTATATACATATATGTATATATGTATATATTTTCATGTGTATATATATTATTATATATATATATTAATATATATGTATACAATATTTGTATATGTATATATACTTTATAATTAAGTATTTTCTTATATATATATATATATATATATATATATATATATATATATATATATATGTACTTTTAACATATGTATGTATATATTCATTTTGTATAATTTTACCTTATTAAAATATTAATATTTATTTTGCACTTTTACCAATTTGTATTTTAGTGTAATTAAATTACTGCAACCATTTGGTGTCCAAGCCTAGCATGGGTTTTTAGGCCCAAATGTGTGCAATGCTATTTTTGAATTTCTAAAAATACTTAAAGTACTGTTAAAATTCCGAAAAAATAGTATTTAGATACTATGTTAATTTAGCTAATTTAGTATAATTTTTATAGTATTTAATTTACAGTTTTGCCACTAGTTTGGCATATGAAACCAAAACTCATTTTCTGTATACTTAGGAAACCTGATTTTTATAAAATACTTGTACTGGTTAATAAAATCCAGAAAAATTATAATAAATTTCTATAATTAACAAGGATCTTTTTGGTACTTTATTTTAAGTAAAAATAAGCTTTTTGTCTATCTCAAAAATTATTGGAACACAATGTTCATTTGATTTATTTATTGAATAAATACGACTTGCAACTTTTTGTGCTATTTTGAGTTTTAGCCGTATTGAACCTCACCCCTCACTAGTGTAAAGACCCTAGAAAGTTAGTTAAAGTAGTGTGTCACCCCTCATTGGTCTCCTATGCCAAAGTCATCATTTTGGCTAGTGCCCAGTCACAAGTCGTGTTGCACCAATTAGTGTCCTAGTATTTTAGCTTAGTGTAAAAACTAAGTTTATGTATTTATTTCTACAGTGACGAGTTACCGGACATCTATAGCACTTTTATCGCAGCTTGTTTTGCTTTGCTTTGCTTTGCTAGAGGCAAGTACTTTCTACGAACTTTACATACTGCTATAACAATAAACTGCAATTTACCAACCATGTTAAATACTGATCCTTGGGGTAGCAAGTTAGAACTTTACATGTTGTATTACTTTTAGTCTCTACCATGTTTAGAAAGTATCTCATATCTCTCACATGTTTAAATAATGGGTTAAGGAAAAACTGTTAGTATTGTACGTGAACATGACCCCCTTCTCCGTATGTATTTACCGCGCTCGGTGACATTTTATATGTGACCTTGCCGTATGTTCTAATCCCGTATTTGTGTATGGATATACACCGATGCCGTTCGTGCACGTATATACATGCCAAAAAAACTTGATATGTGCTGCTGTACATCCTATTCACCTATTGACAGATTCACGTACATGCTACAGTTTTAAACTTTTAAACTACATGTTGTTATTTCTAAAAAGAACTAATTAACCCATGATATGCCATGATTCCAGTTTATTACATTCCTGTTCATGCTTCGTATATTTAGTTTGCTAGAATCAGTACTTGCTCCCGTCCTGACAGGATAACGTTGTAGGTGTCCTTACTGAGAAGGAGTTACTCTGCGACACATACTATGGAGATACTGCCGAGGACCCAGCTTTACTTTACGAGGATGTTCCTACGGGGAACCTCGCCTAGTTGTCTTTTTGCTTTAGACTTTTGCGAGTAGTCATGTATTAGACTACGTGTTTTGTAACTGGACATGTATCCAGTTTTACATTTCAGACTTGTACTTGGACATTTTACTATATGAGACGAGTTTTGTGTTTGGAGCATTTTATGACTTTTATTCACTTATAGAACTGTTAGCACATTTAGTCTTATCCTGTTGTCTTTAGAACAGCTTACTACGTTTTATCTCAAACGTAGGCTGGACATGACTCGGCCTGGCCCAACAATTTGGGTTGCGGGTCGTGACATGTTTTTAGTGGTGGCCCATGCAGGTCCTGACTAAATTGTTTGGTTACGTTATTGTACCAAGCATGCCTGCAATTAGGAACTTAAGGTAATTAGACAATATTAGGAATGATTGCAACATAGGAAAATATCACATATTTGCTATTATAATTAGATTTTCTTGTCTTTGATTGCTTACTTTAAACAAGTCCTTATAAGTCCTTTTTATTGTAATTAGATGGTGCTTACTCGTTCATCCCAGTCTTTTACACCGGAGAATGGCGCACTCCATATCCAGTCAGCTGACCAGTTGACTGATACACCCCCACCTCCACCTACCACATTCCTCCACTCTACAGATCCACAGACCCAGATGCCTCCACCACCTTCCATATCACAGTTCCAGCAGGACCCAATACTTCCACCACCTCCTATCATCATACCTACCCAGGCTTCCGTCACACTCGACGGGAACCAGCTGCTCACTATGATCCAGGGGTTCCTAACAACCCATCAGGAGCAGACCGCCCTACTCCGCCAGAGCATGGAGCGTTCTGAGGAACGTCCCGTGGTCCCACCACCTGTAGAGCCACGACAGAGAGCGGGGACGATCAAGGACTTCATGGGTCTGAATCCCAAGGAGTTCTCAGGGACTGAGGGCATAGTAGTAGCAGATGACTGGCTAGACTCGGTAGAGAGGAAGCTCCTTGGAGTTAGGATGCCGGGTGACCTCCAGGTCGAGGCAGCGGGATTTCTGCTGATAGACTTGGCAGGAGTCTGGTTCCGGAATGAGCCGTTATTTGCGAGAGGGAGAGCCACTTGGGATCAGTTCAAGACCCAGTTCAAGAAGAAATTCTTCTCGACCACTGCTAGAGTAGCCATGGGGCTACGATTCCAGAACATCCAACAGGAGAACCGTTCTGTTGATGAGTACGCGGCAGAGTTTAGTCGCCTGAGCCATTTCGCTCCTAGTCTGGTTGCAGATCCAGAGGAGATGACCCGTAGGTTTTGCCATGGTCTAGTTCCAGACATCGGCAGTCTTATAGTGGCGAACGGTACGACTGACTACTACCAGAGCCTAGAGTTAACCCGGAGCATCGAGGAGCGTCTTCTGTCATGCAAGAGGCCGGCTTCTGTACATCACGAGGGACCGTCCAAGCGTCAGGCTTTCCAGCAGAGAGCACCGATGCCGCCCCAGCAGACTTATCGTCCCCCTACATCACATCACCCGACCCCGCCAGTTAGAGCCTCGGGACCCCGGCAGTACCAGCAGCAGAAGGGAACCTTGTGTACTTTTTGCAAGAGGGTAGGCCACGACTCTTTCGTCTATAGGAAGAGGTTGGGTCAGTATTTAGCTTGTGGGTCTGCCACCCATCAGCTTAGAGAGTGCCCAGTAGCGAAGACTAGTGGGCCACTTCCGACTCAGCAGCAGAGGTTTGGGCAGCATCTGCTGCAACAGAAGGGACCTCAGGGGAAGATTTATAGTCTAGCTCTTGAGCCAGAGCCGGAGCAGGTTTCAGAGCCAGATTACTTAGCTGACGTCATCACAGGTCATGTTTATTTGCATACTTTTCTAGCTCTATGTTTGTTTGATTCTGGTACATCTCATAGCTTCCTATCATTAGAGTTTATGCATAAACACCATCTAGTAGCTACACCTACTGCGGAGATTAGTAGAGTGATGACGGGAGGAGGACCAGTGCCTATTAAAGCTATCTATAGATGTTCTATTTTTATAGCCGGGAGAGAGTTCAGGGGACGATTCTTTGTGATGCCACTCCCCGATTATGATATCATATTGGGGATGGACTGGCTTAGCTATGCCCATGCATCTATAGACTGTCATGAGGGTAGTATTTTGTTCAGTCCCCCAGGCACAGCACCATTCAGTGTCAGGAGGACAGGGCCGGAGATCAGCCAAGAGCCGAACTGTTGTGCGACAGTCGGGGACGTAGCACCGCCACACCCTATCATTAGGAAGTTTATGGATGTATTCCTAGAGGATCTTCCAGGGCTTCCGCCTGACAGAGATGTGGAGTTCACTATAGATTTAGTGCCGGGTTCATCACCAGTATCCCGGGCATGCTATAGAGTGAATCCCAAGGAGGCCGTAGAGATGAAAGAGCAGATTAATGACCTGTTGAAAAAGGGTTTCATTCGATCCAGTACTTCTCCATGGGGAGCGCCAGTGCTCTTTGTGCCTAAGAAGAATGGTACAGTCCGATTGTGTATTGACTACCCGGCCTTGAATGCCATCACCATCAAGAACAAATATCCTCTGCCCAGGATAGATGATTTGTTCGACCAGTTGAGCGGGGCGAAGGTGTTTTCCAGGATAGACTTGAGATCCGGGTACCACCAGGTGAAGGTTAGGACAGCAGACATCCAGAAGACGACATTCAACACGAAGTACGGGCAGTACGAGTTTCTGGTAATGCCATTTGATCTCACAAATGCGCCAGCTGTCTTTATGAATTTGATGAATAAGACATTTCACCAGTATCTAGATAAGTTCGTCGTAGTGTTTATCGACGACATCCTGATATACTCGAAGATGCCGGAGGAGCATACAGAGCACTTGCGGATAGTTTTGGGGATTCTGAGGCAGGAGAGATTGTTTGCCAAATTGTCGAAGTGCGAGTTCTTTTTAGACCGAGTGGAGTTTCTCGGCCATGTAGTCACTGGAGATAGAATCTTGGTAGATCCCAGGAAGATTGCTGCAGTTGAGACGTGGAAGGCTCCGACGTCAGTTTCAGAGATCAGGAGCTTTCTGGGTTTAGCAGGCTATTATAGAAAGTTCATCCAGGACTTTGCTAGGATAGCTGAACCCATGACAAAGCTGACGCGGAAGGACGCAGAGTACATCTGGTCAGAGGACTGCCAGACAGCATTTGAGGAGCTGAAGAGGAGGCTGACGACCGCTCCAGTTCTGACATTACCTTCAGGTTCTGGAGGTTTCACCATTTACAGCGATGCTTCTGGGAAGGGGCTAGGATGTGTCCTACAGCAGCATGGGAAAGTGATTGCTTATGCATCTAGGCAATTACGGACTCATGAGCAGAATTATCCTACCTATGACCTCAAGTTAGCTGCGGTGATCTTTGCACTCAAGTTATGGAAACAATACTTATACGGAGAGCGTGTGGAGATCTTTACTAACCACAAAAGCTTGAAGTATGTGTTCACGCAGAAAGAGCTGAACATGAGGCAAAGACGATGGTTGGAGTTGATAAAAGACTTCGACATCGATTTACAGTATCACTCCGGGAAGGCAAATGTGGTGGCGGATGCGTTGAGCAGGCATCCGATGGCATGGTACCTGATGATTGATCGGCATTTGCGGGAGGATCTGGAGAAGCTCGGTATCGAGCTAGTTCGGCCAGGATCAGTGATACAGATGATGGCGCTTGACATCCAGTCAGGTTTGATGGAGCAGATCAGGGAGGCACAGTCTACAGATGAGAGCCTTCGCAGACTTCGAGCTCAGGTGTTAGCTGGATTGCTGGATGACTTCACTATAGCAGAGGATGGATCCTTGAGGCATGGCAGCCGATTGTGCGTGCCGAAGGAAGAGCTGGTAGAGGCAGTTTTACAGAAGGTACACCGATCAAGATATTCTATTCACCCTGGTGCTAACAAGATGTACCGTGACTTACGGGAACATCTTTGGTGGCACGGGAAGAAGAGGGATGTATCATGTTTCATCTCGAGATGCCTAGTTTGCCAGCAGGTCAAGATGGAGCACCAGAGGCCAGCTGGTTTATTGCAGCCGTTACCCATTCCCGAGTGGAAGTGGGAATATATTACGATGGACTTCGTCTCATGGCTTCCTCGTTCCCAAGGAGGGAAGGATGCCATTTGGGTCATCGTGGATAGGCTGACGAAGTGTGCGCACTTCATACCCTTCAAGAAGGGGCTTTCTACCGAGAAGTTGGCGGAGCTATACATGCAGCAGATAGTTCGCCTACACGGAGTGCCGGTGAGCATCGTGTCGGACAGAGACAACAGATTTACATTCCACTACTGGAGGAGCTTGCAGGAGGAGTTGGGCAGTAGACTCAAGTTCAGTACGGCGTACCACCCGCAGACAGATGGGCAGTCCGATAGGACGATACAGACATTGGAGGATATGCTGAGGACCTGCGTGCTGGACTTCGAAGGATCTTGGGAGAGCCATCTGTACTTGGTAGAGTTTTCATACAACAACAGCTACCAAGCCAGTATCGGTATATCTCCTTTCGAGGTGCTTTATGGACGATGATGCCGCACACCGCTCTTTTGGGTTGATATTGGAGACAGAGTTATGCTTGGGCCAGAGATGATCACAGATGCAGCAGAGAAAGTCAGGATGATCAGAGACAGGCTCAGAGTATCTCAGGATAGGCAGAAACACTGGGCTGATGCTAGTCGCAGGCCGATGGAGTTCGCAGATGGTGATATAGTGCTAGTGAAGATATCACCTACTAGAGGGACGATCCGGTTTGGACGAGGAGGGAAGCTGAGCCCCAGATACATCGGGCCGTTCGAGATACTTGGTAGGATCGGAGAGGTAGCTTACAGGGTTGCACTTCCACCCAACCTAGCAGGAGTTCACGATGTCTTTCACGTATCTCAGCTGAGGAGATATGTTCCAGACCCCAGTCATGTGCTAGATCATTCAGAGTTGGAGGTCGGACCGAGCCCTACAGTTTCTGAGCAGCCAGTGGAGATATTAGACAGGAGAGAGAAGAGGCTGAGGAACAAGGTTATACCCTTAGTATGAGTAGCTTGGAGCCGTCACTCTCCAGGTGAATCTACTTGGGAGAGGGAGTCGGATATGAGGGAGAGATACCCTTACTTGTTCGATCCAACCGCTGCGAGGGAACCACCCGTTCCCGCTTGATACCTTAGAGGTTAGTTTCGATCGTAGCCTTAGTCATTTGTTGTATTGCTTACTATGTTAGAATATTGTAGGTTCTTCAATCCTTGTGAATTTTAATTGCGGAATACAAATTCTAATTTGCATTTAGACACTGGGAGTACCTAGTTGTAATAACCTAAACTATAGGGGCCTAAACGCTAAACCTAATCTACCCACCCCCGATGACTCGGCTGGCCGACTACCACGCCGACGACGACCACCGACCTGCTTTTCCCCGCCATTTCCGGCCAGCCCGACCGCCTCAACCCCCTATAAAAACCCCCGCAGTCCCTCCGACCCATCTACCACCACCACGACGCAACCACCGCCGACCACCGCCATGTTCTTCCCCAAAACCCATCAGCGGAACCCTAGCTCCGACTATCTCCCCAGATCTGCCTCACCGACGAACGTCACCGCCCCCAACCACCCACATCTGACTCGCCGCACTGAGGCGAATCGATCGCCACCAGAGCGCCACCGTCCCATTGCCTCCCCCGCCGTCCACGGCCTTCGAAACACCATCGACTAGCCGGACACGTAAGTTGCAGCACTGAATCGTGTCATCCGTGTCTCGAATCCACGTATGTGGATCGCCAGGACACAAGGACCCTAGTCCAGTACTTGGACACACGAATCAACACTTGTACGTGTCGTACATGGCACGGACACGTAGACTCTGTGTCCCAAACTGTCAGGACACAGAGTGGTATTTCGGGCTACTGATATATTAAACTAAAACCTAAATAAAACTAACCTAAGTCCCAACCCTAACAGCAAGCCCGCTCAGGCCCACTGGCCAGCGGGTGGGGCTCTAAGCCTTCACCCTTTAACAGAGGGCCGAGTTCGAGCTCTCTGTATGTTTTCTTTTTTGTTTCTTTTTCTTTTCTTTTCTTTTCTTTTGTTATATTTATATATATATATATTTATATATATATATATAGGTATTTGTGTGTATATATATATATATATATATATATATATATATATATATATATATATATATACTGTATATATGCAGTATTTTTATATATATATATATATATTTATAGTTAGTAAATTTATATATATATATTTGTATTTATATACATATATGTATATATGTATATATTTTCATGTGTATATATATTATTATATATATATTAATATATATATGTATACAATATTTGTATATGTATATATACTTTATAATTAAGTATTTTCTTATATATATATGTACTTTTAACATATGTATGTATATATTCATTTTGTATAATTTTACCTTATTAAAATATTAATATTTATTTTACACTTTTACCAATTTGTATTTTAGTGTAATTAAATTACTGCAACCATTTGGTGTCCAAGCCTAGCATGGATTTTTGGGCCCAAATGTGTTTTCACACATTCAAGACCTGTACAAGTCATATTGGACATGATTCATGGCCTTGGGTCCTGTATTTGAACTTTGGTTCAAATTATATACATGGACAAAATACGCAGATAATTAATTATTTTAATTTTAATTGTGTGCAATACTGTTTTTGAATTTCTAAAAATACTTAAAGTACTGTTAAAATTCTAGAAAAATAGTATTTAGATAATATGTTAATTTAGCTAATTTAGTATAATTTTTATAGTATTTAATTTACAGTTTTGCCACTAGTTTGGCATATGAAACCAAAACTCATTTTCTGTATACTTAGGAAACCTGATTTTTATAAAATACTTGTACTGGTTAATAAAATCCAGAAAAATTATAATAAATTTCTATAATTAACAAGGATCTTTTTGGTACTTTATTTTAAGTAAAAATAAGCTATTTGTCTATCTCAAAAATTGTTGGAACACAATGTTCATTTGATTTATTTATTGAATAAATACGACTTGCAACTTTTTGTGCTATTTTAAGTTTTAGCCGTATTGAACCTCACCCCTCACTAGTGTAAAGACCCTAGAAAGTTAGTTAAAGTAGTGTGTCATCCCACATTGGTCTCCTATGCCAAAGTCATCATTTTGGCTAGGTGCCCAGTCACAAGTCGTGTTGCACCAATTAGTGTCCTAGTATTTTAGCTTAGTATAAAAACTAAGTTTATGTGTTTATTTCCACAGTGACGAGTTACCGGACATCTATAGCACTTTTATCGCAGCTTGTTTTGCTTTGCTTTGCTAGAGGCAAGTACTTTCTACGAACTTTACATACTGCTATAACAATAAACTGCGATTTACCAACCATGTTAAATACTGATCCTTGGGGTAGCAAGTTAGAACTTTACATGTTGTATTACTTTTAGTCTCTACCATGTTTAGACAGTATCTCATATCTCTCACATGTTTAAATAACGGGTTAAGGGGAAACAGTTAGTATTGTACGTGAACATGACCCCCTTCTCCGTATGTATTTATCGTGCTCGGTGACATTCTATATGTGACCTTGCCGTATGTTCTGATCCCGCGTTTGTGTATGGATATACACCGATGCCGTTCGTGCACGTATGTGCATGCCAAAAAACTTGATATGTGTCGTTGTACATCCTATTCACCTATTGACCGATTAACGTACATGCTACAGTTTTAAACTTTTAAACTACATGTTGTTATTTCTAAAAAGAACTAATTAACCCATGATATGCCATGATTCCAGTTTATTACATTCCTGTTCATGCTTCGTATATTTAGTTTGCTAGAATCAGTACTTGCTCCCGTCCTGACAGGATAACGTTGTAGGTGTCCTTACTGAGGAGGAGTTACTCTGCGACACATACTATGGAGATACTGCCGAGGACCCGGCTTTGCTTTACGAGGATGTTCCTGCGGGGAACCTCGCCTAGTTGTCTATTTGCTTTAGACTTTTGAGAGTAGTCATGTATTAGACTACGTGTTTTGTAACTGGACATGTATCCAGTTTTACATTTCAGACTTGTACTTGGACATTTTACTATATGAGACGAGTTTTGTGTTTGGAGCATTTTATGACTTTTATTCACTTATAGAACTTTTAGCACATTTAGTCTTATCATGTTGTCTTTAGAATAGCTTACTACGTTTTATCTTAAACGTAGGCTGGGCATGACTCGGCCTGGCCCAACAATTTGGGTAGCGGGTCGTGACACGGGGTGATGAGTTTCTGTAGGATGGAAAGAAAAGTGCAAAAATAGAAAAGAAATTGGAGGGTTTTAATAGAGAAATATACAAAAAGTGTACGTAAATCCTAGATGGGAGAGATTCACATAAGGGGAAAGAAGTTGGGGTGGAGTAGGATTTGGTTTGGTCGGATTTGATTGCATATTCTAAAAGATACACCAATTCTATCTTCTAGGATTTAAATTGGTTCCAATATAGGAAAGTTGTTATAGGATTTGGTTATGATATGGCATATATATAAGTATAATTAGTCATTGACCAAACTGTATAACTATATCTTTATCTTGGCCCACTCGACCTTCCCTCAAATATAGATCTTTTATCGTGACTATCTAATTATTTGAAACTTAGAAATGATTAGAATCATTCCCTTGACCATACCCTTATCCGCGAGACTATTTTCTCTCTAGAAATTGTGTCCCTAACTTATTTTACCTTGATCTCTGAGATTTCCTAAATTATCTTCATTTCGTGCTTTAATCTTTTTATTTTTGTGTTTTATTAGTACCTTGTGAAAACCCACTTTCTATTTTGATCATTTGGTGTCCCCTATAGTAACTTTGATATTTGGAGCACAACACTAGACTTTTCCTTCCAACCAATTTCATATGCAAAACCTAGACGAGCTCGCCTTCATGTAGGTATATCATGTCCCACTAAAGTACGTCCTTTTTTACTTCATTTTTATGATGCGACTTTCGAGTCAAAATGGCTAACTATAAACCCAACCATTATATCATTGTCCCTTATGACTTCAGATACGGACTCAACCTCGACTCAAATCTTCGGCCCAATATATGATTACGAACTACTTGATTACTTATATGCTTAACCTTGTGTTTTATCTTGACTGCTTAACCCTTGTCATTTTATTTTCATGTCTTATCTCGATTCACTTAGACACATAACATCTTTCGCTCTTCAATATTGGCAACCGCTACTTTTCTCCCTTCTAATTAAATTGCTTCACCCATATTTCACTATGATTCCTCCGTAGTATGTGCAACCCTGTTCCTTTGATGTCCTTGTGCAAGTGTAGAAGTTTGATCGTGGCACCCTTCAGTTATACGAGACTAAATTTGGAAATTCCCTAGAAATTTTTATGATTTTGAGGTTACAAGGTATATATAAGGACAATTGAAATATGTGGTCAACCCTACTAGATGAATTGAGGAATATATGGTGGATCAAGAATAAATAAACTCTACGGTTGGCAACAAATAGTCAATCCAACTTTGGATGGTGTTCTTTTAAATTTTCACGTTTAAGGAATACGTTTCTAAGATGATTATGAACATGAAGTTAAGATAGGTTTCATTTTTTTCCATCATAAATTAAAAGATCATTGGATTCCAATTTCCGAGGAAGACACAAATAAATAAAGGATGGAGTAAATTTTTCATCTATGATGATAAAAGATTGAGTTATGAAGATATGATCAAAGGAGAGTAGACTTCTCGATCTACAAATTGGTTCTTCATTATTGAGAAATTTTTGAGATGCTAAATAGAGTGATTAATGTTATTAGATTGAAGGTGATTTTAAAATTCTTGTTGCTAATTTTTATGATAGGTAGGAATAAGAATTTCACATTAAGGTGAGTTGATTGTTACCTTCGACTAAATAAATTGAAGATGTATTAAGAATTTTCGAAGATATTATGGAGATGAAATTTAGTTTGAGAAATGTATATATATACACACATGTTGGAAGAAAAAGATTAGCTACTTATTGAATTTAAATTCTATCATAAGATACTGGATTCAAATATTTCTGGAATTTAAATTTTGCAAGTTTAGTAGATCTCAAATGTAGTAAAGAAGAAAGAAAACATGTTTAAGGAATTTAAATTTTCCTATGGAATATAAATTGGAACCATACTATTATCACTTTTGTATAAGTCTCTTTTTACCTGACCAAGCTAAACGATACCTACCATTTTGTCTAATCCTAACTTCATGACTGATAGGGCATAATAGTAAATAGGTTGGGTTAGGCTATGTTTGGGTTCTTCTTATAGAGGGCCAATCTCTACGCTAAAACTATCATTCTATTCTTGATCAAGTGGCTACCATAAGGACGTAACCTAGTATGACCATATATTTATTTCTATACTGAGGATGTCTGCCCACCTTTGGTCATACTACCCCATCAAACACATGATGGCTTAAAATTTTAATACCCTTGCATACTAGTTACAAAAGATCCATACCACTAGATACCTATGGCACATGGCATCTCTAATCCCTCCTATCTACCGAGCAATCAAAATACAATAAGCAAACTAACTTATATTATAACTAAATAATTTTCTGATAAATCCTATATAACATGATCATTCGTCACTCCGAAATAAGAAGAGAGGAGAAGCAATGACATTAAAAAGAAAAGAAAGAATAATCAAGAGCAAATACGAAGTTCAAGGACGATAGAGAAAATTTTAAAAAATTATCAAGGTCGTAGTGGATTGAGATTCCTAAGGGTTTAGTCATGCTCACAGGCCTGTTCGGTACAGTAACGTAACCGAAATGGCTAACTCGACCTGCATGGGCCACCAAAAAATATGTAACGCCCCAGTCCCAAAATACGTAGGACTAGAACACATATACATGTCAGCTACACATCGAGAGGACTCCAGTCCAGCTCGAATACGTATAAGCTGCCTTGTTATTCTAGACCTATATCTCAATCCACTAAATATCGGTAACAATAATGAATCAAGTGCAGTAAGACTGATCAGACCATAATACGCTGATTCTAGAATAGATAAATATGTTAGAGTGGATTCCCAAAAACATACTTATCATGAACAAGCTAGAGGAAAGTAGAAGCTTGTTCAAGACTAGGCTATAATGCAGCAAGAATCAAATATAGGACAAAATCTAATTATGGAAGAGAAAGATAAATATCAACTAAATATATGTAACACCCAGTTTTCTAAAATGAGAGTAATTTTGAAATTTGTGATTTTAATTATTTATTTATGATATTTAAATCGTGGTATGATTTTTGGTGATTTTTAATCATTTAAAAACTATTTAAAAACCATGACTTATGATTTTGATGTGCTGCTAGTAGAATCCTAGAGACTGTCTGACCTAGAGCTTAACTATGTGATTGGGATATTTATTTATCATTTTTAGCCTAGGGATAATTTGGTTATTTTGACTAATTGAAATTATTTGACTAATTATTGGATTGATGGTTGTTAATTTTGACTTTTACTAGTTGTGACATAAGAGACTAACCTAGATATTGACTCTAGCTATGTGACTTGAATAGCATGGCGGGACCCTAGTCTAACTTAAGTCAACCCAAGTTAAGTCATTTAGAATCAAGTTTCATATTGGAGAATAAATGATTAGGTTCATGGACTTTTGACTTAAGGAGTTATTTCCTTTACCATTGAAACTTGGCCCAAGCCAATTAGTCATAACCCTAACCCTAATTTTATCCTTTATTGGCCAGCCATATAGGGATCCCCCCACTATATAATCTCTTTTCCTATTCTTCTTGCCTCTTTTGTATCAAATCAACTTTTGGAAAAGAAAGTTATTGGTCATTCTTCTCCAATCCCTAACTATTCCATTTTAATTCCTTTTTGACTCTAGTTTCTTGCATTAGAGTCTAATCCTACTATATTTTCTATTTATAGAGAGAAATCTCAGTTTTGGTACAATTTGGAGCTATTGGCTTGCAAGGAGAATCATCCTATTTAGGGCTTTTTCCTTGTCATTGACACTCTATAGGTAAACACCATAAACTATGTTTTAATTCTAATTTCTTTGCATGGATGTGTAGATCTAGGTGTCCCCTAGATGTCCCTCAAATTTGGTAGGAAATCGTGTCCATTTCTTGTCCGTATCGGACACATATCAATATTTTTTTGCATGTGTTTGATGAAATGTCTAAACCAGTAATTTGTTCACTAATTTCAAAACTAATTTCATATAATTGTAGCCTTATATGTGTTCTTGGATTCTCGTGAGGACTGAGAGTGGTTCGTGTCGGTTTCGTGTCCAAAACCTGACACGAACCCGTGCACGACACATTGTGCACTATGCCCTGCTTCTCGGGTATCCTAGTGGATACGACACGACACCATTTGATGTGAAACTTGGTTGACACTTTGGACACATGACTGACACGACACGTATCAAATTTTAGGTTATTTAATTGAGCGGATTGGGAGAAATCCTACCGGCATCGATTTTACACTGCACTACACGACCACGAGTTTTGCGTCTGATACGCATCTCGTTTGCTCGACACGACTCACGTGGACACAATCCAGACACATGTACACGTAGCCCTAGACCCTTTTGACACCTGGACATGTCGTGTCCTGTTATTTGGACACGATAGACCTTGTATGACAAGTACCCATGTGCACGACACTTTACCAACTGTTTTGTTTGGGTTTTAGTTATTTTCGAAATCGAATTTGGGTTCTTCTTTTGTTTCTCTGATACTTACTGAAAACTGAACTGTTCTTTGGTTTTTTTGGATTTTAATGATAATTAATTGGTTTTAAAAGAATGATAATTAGATGTTGTACATACATGTCTGTGGTGTATGAACATAACTGGGAATCAACGTTGATGCATGTGGGTTAACTGATTTGTGAATTGGAATTTCTTAATGAAAACTGAGTGTTCAATGATATTAAAACTGGTTTCAAGTTTAAAATAGACCTTGGTTTGACCTTCGAATTTGGTTGGGGTTGATTATGAAGTTGTGGTTTTTGTTGACACAAAATCACACTCAACCAAATATTGATAGAATTGACTACATGATACTTGTGATAATTCAATACGACACATGAAGACTACATCCAGTACAAGTCAGACGACAGCTCGGATTTGCAATGCAAGTTATTTTTTGAGTCTGTATTTTACAATTTTATTGAGTCTAGACTTATGTAAACTGAGCTATGCTGAGCATCTGAGACTCAACCTATACCCATACCCAAAATCCAATAGCTCCACACATATCCAAATAAGCCAATTGGACCCATGACCCATTCTGTGCTCTGGAGACAGAGTTCGGGCCGAACTCTGCCTCCACACAGAGTTCGGGCCGAACTCTGCCTCCTAAAAATCAGCATCCTAATTTTTAGGGTTGGCTGGTTGCAAGTTGTCCAACGGCCAATTTTTTGAAAATTCCAACCAGAATTCTGGCCGAATTCTGCCTACCTGGTATCCTATAAATAGGCCATGAATTCTCTCATTTTCATTCATCCAATCTTCTCTTCTCTTCTCTCTAAAGCTCTATACAAGCCATATCCTTCTTCATCTACTAGCCACAAGCTCCCTAAGCCTCAAGTGCTCAGTACTTTTCAGTCAGGAGTTTGTGCAAGAGTTCAAGAAGTCGCTTAGAAAATTCCAAGCATCGCCACTGCGATCTTTGTAAGAAGTTGACGTGCTCTTCTGAAGAAAAGGTACGGGGTATAACTACTATTTCACAAATAGTGGATTTAATCCTGAGCTAGAGTTCTCAGGCCTGGACTAGTCCTCCACGAGGAAAACCAGGTTAAAAAATCGGCTGTGTTTGCGTATGCTTTCTTGCTTCTTATTTATTTTCGTATTTACTTTGATTACTTTCAGCTTGTGAAAGAGTTTATTTTTTAATTGGATATTATCGTTATAAACTCTATTCACCCCCTCTAGAGTTGCCATCTGTTCTTCAATTGGTATCAGAGCTCGGTTCTCTCAACAAGGACTAACATCCTAGAGCTGATCCATGGCAACCACACAAACCTTGATTTCCAATCACGGTGAAGGACAGTCCACTCATAGGCCTCCCCTATTTGATAGAACTAACTACACCTATTGGAAAACAAGGATGAGCTTTTATCTCAAGTCGCTAGACTTCGACCTGTGGACTATCGTCACCGATGGTTACAAAAAGCCCGCCAGGATAGTTGTCAATGGTGATCTCGTTGAGAAACCACATGGCAAAGATTCTGACGAGGAGAAGAAACAGGCAAGTCTAGACGCGAGAACTATTAATGCCTTATTTTGTGCTATAGAGAGGAATGAGTTTAACAGGGTCTCAACATTCACCACCTCTCACGAAGTATGGAGACTTCTAGAAGTGACGCATGAAGGAACCACCCAAGTCAAGGAATCAAAGATAAGTCGTCTCACTCAAGAGTATGAAGCCTTCAAGATGAAGCCAAATGAGACGATCACGCAAATGTTCACAAGATTCCTCGACATTATTAATCCCCTATCTTCGCTCGACAAATAATATACAAATCACGATAAGATTCGCAAGCTACTTAGGGGGCTACCAAAGATTTAGAACCCTAAGGTGACAGCCATCATAGAAGGAAATGATCTCAC
This sequence comes from Iris pallida, assembly GCA_029216955.1. Taxonomy (NCBI): domain Eukaryota; kingdom Viridiplantae; phylum Streptophyta; class Magnoliopsida; order Asparagales; family Iridaceae; genus Iris; species Iris pallida. Next base: position 6,850 of record JANAVB010037203.1, on the reverse strand, counting down.
AACTATGTCCATGGAGACTTTGATGGGAAAGCTGATGACTCATGAGCTTGACCTCAAAGACTTCGAAGAGCCTGCTCCTAAGGCTAAGGAGATCGCCCTCAAAGCTCACCGACGAAGGGCTGACCCCAAAGAGATGGATGACGACAACTCGGAAGGTGATGATCAAGCTCTCCTTGTCCGCAACTTCAAGAAATTCCTTCGCTTCAACCGAAGAAAGAAGGAACCACAAGAAGATGACGAAGAAGAGCCAACATGTTACGGTTGCAAGAAGACTGGACACGTCCGAAAAGACTGTCCATTCTTAAAGAAGAACAACCGTTATGAGAAACCATACAAGAAGTCTTCCTCAAAGAAATATGCCAACACAAGCATTTGGCATGAAAGCGAAGCCAGTGACTCAGAGGAAGAAAAGGACTCTCCTCAAGACGCTGTAAACGTGTGCCTAATGGCAACATCCGACAAGGGATCAAACGAAACTCTTGATGATTTCACTTTTGATGAACTTGGCGATGCTTTCACCGATTTACTTGATGATCACAAAAAGGTCATTAGTAAATATAAACATGCCAAGGAAAAGATCAAAAGTCATGAAGTCGAAATTCAAAGACTTTCTTTATTGCTTGATAACCTTAGAGACACGTCACCCACGGAAGTCACAAATGAGGTGTCTAAGCTTAAACTAAGCCTTCATGATGCCGAAGCACGTATTGAACAACAAACACAAGAAATTACCGCACTCAACACGGAGCTTGCTGAAGAAAAGAGTAGACACAAGATTTCTGTGACTAAGATATATGGTTTGAATGCTAAGGTTAATGAACTGCAGGCTATCTCTAAGAAATTAGAGATTAGAATGGGAAAACAGGTTGCTCAACCTCAAACCCAATCACATGAGACACACACTGTCATGCCCCAGAACCAGAATACTGGAAAGTAGGGGCGAAACAAAGCCAGCTACGTGTATTAGAGTACGCCAGTACCCCAATATACGATCAAAGCTGTCTAGAAGACAAGTGGGAAGACTCTAGCATGCCACTGACGACTCCTATGGTCGAACAAATCCTATCTCAATCCAACAAAAACAAGTATCAAGAGTATATCAAATATGAAAGTAAAGAGGCGTCCCAAAATACTATATCATACATGATCATGAAGCTAGTGAATACAAAATGCTACACTAGCAAAGTACCAATATACATGATCACTATATCAGTCTAGATCTAATATAATACATCATGTTGACCGAAGTCTGAGAAAGTCTCAAAATAATAGGGCTAACACATGCCCTAGCTAACACCACCAAAATGAAATGAAATACGAGCGGTACAAAAAGGGAACCCACTCGCGAGGAGGAACAACCGCAGATCTAAGCAGGCGACGGGTCATCCAGAGAAAGGTAGGGAGAATCCTCGTGCTCCAGCGGTAAATCTGGCCAAACAAAACCAGTGGGGTCAGGCCCCAAATAGCAAGTACCACAAGAAAGCTCGAGGTGAACGACATAAACCCACAAACAAAACAACAACATATAGCAAATGTAAATAAACGCGGGTCGAGACTAGTACGGTACCAATGCACGTATCTCAAGAATATAAATGACTGAATAGAAATACTGAACAATATAGTTATGGAACAGAATAATCCGATGAGCAACAAGGGGTTTAGGAACTACTAGGAATCGGAGCTACAACCCTTAAATCAAACAAGGACCGGGGTTACAGATCTTTTCCCTAGCAGAACTTAACCTCTGGCCACTCACCGACATAAGAGCATATAAGGTAACACACAATCAAAAGTGCACGGCCAATCATTACCTACGGCTTGCTATCATTAACTAGCTAGGGTTATCACAATCCTAATTACTAGTATGCAAGTTAAGGATTTTCGCAACTACCTGACTGCAGATACCCGGATGTCCAGGGGTACGAATAGTACATCTATTGCCCAACAAGACTGCTGGCAGATAAAACGTGTCGAGACTTGTAACATAAACAACCATACCATAAACTTGTAAAAGAAAACATATAACTGACTGTGCCGCAACCCGGCACGACATGTGACTCGATCGTATATCAATACACGCAAACTTGGTAGGTCATGGAGCCCTTGCCTAGCAGGGTTAAGCCATGCCTCATGGGGCCCTTGGAGCTCGGGGTTGGTAGTGCAAATTTTCTCCTACAATGATCTACTTGAATTTACTAGTTATTTACTTATCATATTCATGTCAAATTTTCAAGTCGTGGACACTCAAGAATTTTCTAAGATGACATGTGCTATGTACGAGTAAATCATAAGTTATCACTTACGAACATTTCCTGTACTAACATCACGTGATACACGGAACAATACTCACACTCGATTGTCCAGTGCCAAGATGCAATAGATTAAACATTCAACAAGCTATATCCACGGTGTCAAGAAAGAACATGTACTCATATCTCGGGTCTAGAAATCAATAAGAAAATCAAGTCATGAGTGCGCTACTATGAGCCACTAAATCGAGCTAGGACATATATAGTAATCTGGAGTACATCATAACAGGCCACTATCTATAATCCGGACATAGAACAATATGTGAACATAAGCATGTACCATGTATATAGAGTGTACAATCATTCTTTAACTATCCAAGGTCATCTAATCATGTTAAGAGTTATTACAATCGAGGAATTATCAAAAATGGACAAAAAGGGGCAAAAACGGACAAAAACAGCCTAATGGGATAAGAGAGGATAATATTTATATTTCTATCTGTCTAGAGATACTAACAATGCAGGTAGATGCCTATATGCTCATAAGGATGAAAGATTATTGTGGCACCAGCGTCTTGGTCATGCCAATATGGATACTATATCCAGGCTATCGACTAAGAAGCTAGTTAGAGGCTTGCCCGACATCACATTCAAAAAGGACACGATATGTGCCGAATGTGAATTGAATAAGGCAACCAAGTCCTCATTTCATTCCATAAACTCTGTAAGTACTACTAGACCTTTGCAACTACTTCATATGGATTTATTTGGCCCTAGTAGAGTAGCCAGTCTTGATGGAAAACTCTATGCTTTTGTTATTGTTGATGACTTTTCTAGATTTACTTGGGTTTTCTTTCTTACAAATAAAAGCGATGCTATTTCAGTTTTCAAGTTTTTTGTTAGAAAGTTCAAAACGAAAAAGGCTACATGATTACTCGAATTCGAAGTGATCATGGAGGCAAATTCGAAAATACTAATTTTGAAAAGTTTTGTGATTCTAATGGTTTTGATCATGAGTCTTCTTGTCCAAGAACTCCTCAACAAAATGGTGTTGTGGAGTGGAAGAATAGGACTCTTGGCGATATGGCTAGAGTCATGTTGAATAAGTTTTCACTTCCGAAATACTTTGGGCTGAAGCTGTCAGTACAGCATGCCACATTTAAATAGGGTGCTTATTCGTCCTATTACGAAGAAAACATCCTACGAGCTTTGGTTTGGAAGAATCCCAAATATTTCTTATTTTAGAGTTTTTGGTTGTAGATGTTTTATCCTTAACACCAAAGACAACTTAGGCAAATTTGATGTCAAAGCTGACGATGGTATTTTCCTTGGCTATGCTGCCAAGAGCAAGCGATATAGAGTGTTTAACAAACGCTCATTAATTGTGGAAGAGTCTACCAATGTGACTTTTGATGAAGATAACAGTGCAGCAGCTACTCTTGATGATGATGTTGAGCCATCAACTTCTACTCCAATGATACCACCACCGAAACCAATTCTCTGGAGGGCTTGCCAAAGAAATTCTCTTCAAGTTGTCACATCCAAAAAATTTGGTAATAGGTAAGGTTTCACGTGGACTAACTACTAGATCATCATTAAAAGACTTCATTGCTAGTACTGCCTTTATTTCACAAATTGAGCCAAAAAATATTTTAGAAGCTTTTAATAATAAATTTTGGATTTCTGCTATGCAAGAGGAACTCAACCAATTCGAGAGGAGCCAAGTATGGGAACTCGTTTCTAGATCGGCAAATCACTCGATTATTGGCACTAAATGGATTTTTAGAAACAAAGCAAATGAAGATGGTTCAGTTACACGCAACAAAGCTCGTCTAGTAGCCCAAGGATACAACCAAGAGGAAGGTATCGACTATGATGAGACGTATGCTCCTGTTGCGAGATTGGAATCCATTCGGATGCTTTGTGCATTTGTAAATTTTCAAAATTTTAAATTATTTAAAATGGATGTTAAAAGTGCTTTCTTGAATAGATTTATTAAGGAGAAAGTTTATGTAAACAACCCCCTGGTTTTAAAAATCACAAATTTCTCGACCATGTTTTCAAGCTGAAGAAAGTGCTATATGGCCTCAAACAAGCCCCTAGAGCTTGGTATGAACGGCTAAGCAATTTCTTGCTTGAGAAAGGTTTTTCAAAAGGGAAAATTGACACCGCACTTTTCATAAAATCTTTTAAAGACACTATTCTCTTCGTGCAAATATACGTAGATGATATTATATTTGGTTCTACTGATGAAACCCTCTGTCAAGATTTTTTCAAGTGTATGCAGACCGAGTTTGAGATGAGCATGATGGGGGAGCTCAACTACTTTCTTGGACTGCAAGTCAAACAAATGTCAAATGGAACTTTCATCTGTCAGTCAAAGTATACAAAGGACATGCTGAAGAAATTCGACCTTGATAATGCCAAACCAATCAGCACTCCAAGGCTACTACAACTAAACTAGAACCAGATGAAAGCGGCAAACCCGTGGATCAACGTAAGTATCGAGGTATGATAGGCAGTCTACTCTATTTAACTGCTAGTCGCCCTGATATTATGTTTTGCGTTTGCCGGGTGTGCTAGATATCAAGCAAATCCTAAGGAATCACACATGACTGCGGTTAAGCATATCTTTCGATACCTTAGGGGTTCGGTTACAGTGGGCCTATGGTATCCCAAATCAACATCATTTGACCTCATTGGTTACTCTGATGCTGATTTTGTCGGATGTAAGGTCGACCGTAAAAGTACGAGCGGTACGTGTCATTTATTAGGAAAGGCTTTAGTCTCTTGGTTTAGCAAGAAGCAGAATTCTGTCGCACTATCCACAACAGAAGCTGAATACATCGCAGCTGGACGTTGTTGTGTACAAATTCTGTAGATGAAGCAAACCCTTGAAGACTACAACTTATCTTTTATGCACATTCCAATCTTTTGTGACAACACTAGTGCTATAAATCTCACTAAGAACCCCATATGTCACTCATGCACGAAACACATTGAAATACGTCACCACTTTTTACGTGATCATCAGCAAAATAGCACTATTAACTTAGAATTTATTGATACTGATCATCAGCTAGCATATTTCTTTACAAAACCATTATTCGAAGAGCGCTTTAATTTTCTTTGTCGTGAACTTGGAATTTTGGACGAAGTTGTTATTAATTAAAATAAACCTGCGTTAATATCGAGTATGTCTGATTCATTTATGATGAAATTGCTATGGGTACAAGCCGAAAGGGTCCTTCTGACAACAAGGCGTAACAGCCTAAGCGACACGGTGCAGTAGTCCTCAGGACTACGCTAGCTGGGATCTGGCCCCTGCAGTAAACCCATGGCAGCTTCAAAATATTGAATTATGGCATAATTCTTTGTTTATTACATGGTTCATTTTTATTTATCACATGCTGAAATGCAGATTTTCCAACTTCACTCTGCTTTGAAGTTAACTTTCTGGAATTTTTTCCACTTGGGTTTTTCTCAATCTTGTATATGTAATTTTCCTTTGGTCTCTCTCACTTAATCATTTTTAATACAACCTGATTTCTGTTCTGTTTCCAGAATTCGGAATTCGAGCCGAACCCTGCCCAATCCAGAGTTCAGGCCAAATTCGGCTTGACTGTTCCAGAATCGGGAGCAGTCTCAGCCGCTGATCAAAACTTGATCCAATGGCCCACATCCATTCCGACCATTCGAACCCTTACTCAAATTTTTGGTTTCCCCTCTTCTTTCTCCTCCATTGCCACCTTTTCCACTTTTCCAAACATATTTTCTCAAAACCCTAACCCTAGTTCTTCCTTCCTAGAGCTTATCTCTTCTCCAAACTCAAGGAGAAGGCTTCCTTACCATTCTCCTTCATTGTTCTTCATCACATTGAGGTATATTTCAACACTTCTCTCCATCTCAGTTTTCTCTATTGTCTTTCTTATTTTTATGGCTCCACGATTGTTCAATCGAAGAAAGAGACTTCGAACCGAGGGAGCGTCCTCTTCGAATGCTCCTCCTCGTGTTGAACCACCCGTTGAACAAAACCACCTATCCACCCGTTGTTCAACCCACCTCGTCCACTTGACCCAAACACATTTGACGATCAAATATTTGTATCACTTGACGCATCAAATGAATGGTTTAGTAATTTTCGGACACGTCCGGTGTTTGCGGGTCATCCTATCAATTTTACTATTTTCTCTCAATATGATTCACTTTTTCATGATCTTTGTCTTGACGAACTTATCACCACCAACTCGGTTATATATCGCAATGCTATTCAAATGTTCTACTGCAACCTAACTCATGATGATACACATATTTTCTCATGGGTTACGGGCATTAACAACTCTTTTGATGATTTCGATTTGGCCGAACACCTTGAACTCCAGGGGCCAAACTCATAGGAAAAGCTTGTTGAAGCTCGATCGTTTTAATTTCCCATGGGTCTTCCCTTGAAAGCTTTAAGGACGACTTGTGTACCCCTAACACATGTCCTCGCAAGCTTTTGGCCAAGTTTCTTAATCCCTATTTTTATGAACTTCATCGGATTATCTTTAACACTATTTTGTCCAAAGCGGGATCCACCGATGAAGTCACCTACTTTGAAA
>JANAVB010037202.1:0-40164 GCA_029216955.1 Iris pallida | reverse complement strand
AATGATGCGGCTGTCTCGCTCCTCGAGTGCTATAAATAGCCGTTTGGCTGAATTCGAGGCGTCCGGTTCATCCATTTAATGCAAATTCATTGCACAGAATTCGGAGAGTCATCCACTTGGCGCGTGGGTTTGATTTGCCCAGCCTATAAATAGTGGCATGGAGAGAAGGTTTGCTCCTCATTCCCTCACGTACTTCCAACATGAACTTGGATATGTGGGTGCATTCTGTTGACGAAGTGCTCCCGAGGGTAAAGATGAGACGTCGTGTTGTCTTCGATGCACTTGAAGGTGACTGTTTCATCCAAAAGACGGAGTCGAGGGCTTCTGAGGCAGGCGGAAGGTGCCTGTTGCATCCAAAGATAGGGATGTTCGGGTCTCGTCTCCGTTGTTCCGGAAGAGCCGTAGATCGGAATAGTGGTGCTAGGCTCTCTCTTCCTTCAAAGTGGGTACCGCCCACTTTGATTGTGTTGAAAGCTCCTTGTGCCATGATTTCGATCACGGTCTTCCTTGGTCTTTGGAGGCTCTTTCGAAGCCTCCCCTGGTCACAGCATTTGCGGTGCTCTTCTCTTCCTTGGTTCCAGCCAGAGGGTTAAATGCTTTGCTTGGCGAAGCACTTATCAGGTGAGCCTGGCTGGAAGAGCGGCACATAACTGGGCTCTGCTCGGCCAGGTGAGCCTGGTTGGAAGAGTTGCTCATAACTGAGCTGCTGAAGGGATGCACATAACTGAGCTGGATGCACATGACTGAGCTGCTGAAGAGGTGGTAGGATGCGCCTGGCTGGAGGCGTATGACATCTGCTGCGCCTGGCTGACAGCGCATGGTGACTGCTGCGCCTATCGGAAGGCGCATGGTGGTTGCTGTGCCTATCTGGAAGGCGCATGGTGGCAGTTGGCTGTAGATCTAGGATCCTTCCTTTGTAGAAATTCTCCTTTGTACAACCTTTTCTAGACATGTAATAGACTTTTATATATATAAATAAAAAGTCCTTCTTCGAATGTCTATGGCTTATTTGATTAGCTGTCTGAGTTCTGGCGCATATAATGCCTGGCGCATGGGCTTTCTGGTTGTAAAATTATATGCTTCTACAATGGGCGCGTCTATATGATGCGCGGTCCGGCCGGCGCATCCGTTTGTATGACACATCTTTATTGGCCCGACTGTTACGTTCTTCGAGTGCTTTAAATAGCTATTTTTCATTTGGCTGAATTCGAAGCGTCAGATTCATCACCATTAATGCAAATTCATTGTACGAGATTCGGAGAGCCCGCCACTTGGCACATGGGGTTTGATTTGCCCGGCCTATAAATAGTGGCAAAGAGAGAGTTTGCTTCTCGTTCTCTCACGTCCTCCCGAATGAACTTGTTTGCTCGAGCATATTCTGTTGACGAGATGCTCCTGAGGGTGAAGATGTGACGTATTGTCTTCATTGATGCACTTAAAGGTGACTGTTACATCCAAAATTTAAAGTCGAGGGCTTCTGAGGCAGGCGGAAGGTGCCTGTTGCATCCAAAGATGGAGATGCTCGAGCCTCGTCTCCGTTATGCTGGAAGAGCCGCAGATCGGAATTGCGGTGCCCCGATCATCTTTCTTGGGCTTTGGAGGCTCTTTCTTCTGTCAGAGTGGGTGTTTGCCCATTCTGGTTATGTTGAAAGCCTTCTTTTACAGCAGGTCGATTGCGGTGCTCTCCTCTTCCTTTGGAGAGCTCTTCCTCCAGCTAGGGGATTGATTGCCCACCCTCGTTCTGCTCAATAAATGCTTAATTAGTCGAAGCAAATGCTTAATTAGTCGAAGCATTTGATCGGATCGAGGTAAGACGCATATATTAAGACTTCATGATGCACATAACTGAGGCTCTTGAAGAGATACGCCTGACTGAGACGTCGAAGAGATGCGCCTGACTGAGACGCTGAAGGGCGGCACATAACTGAGCTGCTAAAGGGATGCACCTGGCTGAGAAAGTGATGTGCCAAACTGAGACGTCGAAGAGATGCACCTGGCTGAGAGCGCATGGCGAGATGCGTCTGTTTGAGAGCGCATAGTGGTTGCAGCGCCTGGCTGTAGACTTAGTGTCTTTTCTTTTTGTAGAAGTTCTCCTTTGTACAGCCTTTTTTAGACATGTAATAGACTTTTATATGAAATAAAAATCTTCTTTTAATGTCTAAGTTTTTGCTGTTTACTATGCCAAATACTTCATCTGAGCTTCCTGGCGCATGTAGTGTTAGGCGCATAGGATTTCTGTTCCTGAAATTCCATGCTTCTATAAGACCCCCTTCAAAGTTTTCAAAACTTTTTGTCAAGTTTTGGAATACTTTGAATAAGAAGCATGGTGGTGTCTTCAACGGGGCGCATGACTGTTCGGGCGCATGAGTACACCGCGCATCAGTGATGTGGCGCATGCTCCTCTCAGTTAATGCAAATGATAACGCATCGATAACCAAAAGAATTAATGATGATCTTTTTGGATTTATTTGTGGTTATCACTTCATGGAACCCGAGGCGGCGGCTGATGTCACTCCTGATCGATTTTCGCGTATGTCTAAGCCTATAAATAGGCGTCTGATGGAGAGAGAGGGTTCTTCTCCACTTTGCTTTCTTCATCTCTAGAGTTCTTCTTTCGAAAAAAAATCCTAAACTTCTTCTTTCACGAGATGGCCCCCAAGACTCCTCGCAGTGGTGCTGGCAAGGGGAAGGAGCCTGCGGAGTTCGTCGAGGAGGATGCTCCAGTCACCATCGTGACTCTGGCCGACGTTCGGCCTGTGGTGATGGGTGGGTGTGATCCCTCAACTTTTTAGACGAGTTTGGAGCACATGGACTGCTGTGCCCTAACTCTTTATCGCCGACGCGTATGGGTTTAGGCCCTGATTATGTGCCAAGGTTTCACTGCTGACGTGCATGGGTTTAAACCCTGATGATGCGCCGAAGCCTCCCTGCTGACTCGTATGGGTTTAGACCCTGATGATGCGCTGAAGCTTTCCTGCTGAGGCGTACGGGTTTGGACCCTGATGATGCGCCGAAGCTTCTTTCCAGATGCGCCTGAGCCTTGGTTCAGTGTATGCACTTCTGATGAGAGCGTAACTCAGAGTTTTTGTTGTTCTAATATATCTGAGTTTTTGACTTCTTTTGTTGACCTCCAGTGTCGATGACCGTCCCACTCTTGAATGAAGTGCTTCTGGACGCTGCCCTCTGTCAGATGGAAGTAGATCATAACGAGGAGGTGATAAACCCTGCCCATGCTGCAATTATGCTGGACCAGCCTCCCGAGAGAATGACCCAAATCTGGGAACAACAACATGGGTTACTCCAATAGATGATGGAGCGTGGCATTTTAAAATCTGCCATTTCTGATAATGTGACTTTCTTGAAGCCTGAGTTTCTGTTTGGGGACCACCTTACTTCTACTGAAGCAAAGGTGTTAAAGATTAAGGAAGATTGGTTTTTTACAGCAAGAGGGGTGCACATGATTGTTAAGCAACTTGAGCGTCAGTGGCCTTTGACGGCTTTCTGTCGCCTTGCTTCCAAGAGGAGGATGTCTTGGGAGCTAACCCCGTCTCATGGGGGAGCGGTGGCAGGCACCATCACGATCGACGCTACCTCCAATCAGAGGGATACTTTAGCCGCCGCCCGGGCTGGGCCTTCTTTCACCTGGCGGACTCTGCATCCTGGGAGCATTTATAGTGACGTCCCTAACAACATATTTGCTTTTGGCGCTTCCACTTTTGCAAATCGTAAGCTGTTATTGAAGTAGTCGTACCCAAAAGGTGAATTTTGGGTAGAGGGTTGGTGTCACTATGTTTCCAAGTGGAACAAGCTGACACTCTGGGTTCTGACACAGTTTCGAACCGAACTCCGAGAGATTGGGCTAACTGCCGCAATCCGTGCTACCCAGACAGGCGTCGACATCAACAGACATATGTTCCTCGCGCTCCTGGAGATGTTTAACACCCAGACCGGGACTTTCTTCACTCCGGTGGAGGAGCTGGGACTCGCTCTTCATGAAATGTACGAGGTGTCAAGGCTCCCTTGGGGATCAGAACCTTATGAGGAATACTTTCCGACCAACGAGGAGTTCCAAGTCCTGGAGGACAAAGCAGAGGAGATGATGGCCGTCTTCAAGGAAGTGGCGAGTCATCATTATTACATGCAGAAGAGGGATATGGACGGAAAAGGAGAAGTTGATCACTGAAACTGAGTCATCTTATCAGGCCACCAGTGGCTGTCTGGGAACGCGAGGTGGCCGAAACTGAGGCTGCGGTGGAGAGGCTATCTCAGTACGCACAGGAGAAGGGGGAGTTGCGAGCTGCATTGGACGCCAGTATAGCGGAGGTTAATGCCGAGATTCGCCTTCTTGAAGACCAGCGGGCCCAACTCTTGTTAGATGTTAAGCGAGTCCAGGCTGAACATGTAGCATCTAAGGAGGAGGAAGCAGCTTTCACCCGCCAGGCTCTTTTCCTAGCCCAGCAGCGGCAACAGTTGGACGAGAAGCATGAGGATGACACTTCTCCTGAGGCCATAGAAATGGTGCGTCAAGAAGCCGAACGTCGAGTCCTGGCGACCGCAGAGACTCGGGTGGCAGCCTTGAAGCATCGGATCGAAGAGCTTTCAGCCAATCTCGGTGATGCTTAGGGATTGTAGTCTCTGCTTTTTTTGTTACTTTGTGTAATTTACAACTCCTGCTGGGGATGTAATTCTTTACTTTTAAATAAAGAATAAAGTGTTTTGTGGTGTATTCATTCTTGCTGTCATGAACTGGATGATTTGTGTGGACCTATTATCTTTTACGCACCTTGGTTTTTAGGTATGGATAATAAGTTTGGAAGAACCGACATGTTTGTTCAGAGGTAATATGGACGTGGCAAATATAGGGTTCAAATGATGGAGTCTTCCTACTCAGAGGTGTTATAGACGTGGTAGGAATGACTCTAGAGGGGATATGCGGAACTACTCAGAGGTGATGTGGACATGGAAGTTCTACGATCAATGTACGACAACGCAGGGGTTGTCTGTACGGGATGTTTACTCAGAGGTAATATGGACGTGGTAAACATGATGGATAGCGTAGTCTTACGGAGCATAAGATTCCACTTTGTAAGGCGTAGAGGAGCAACTCAGAGGTAATGTGGACGTGGTTGTCCTTCTACTGGAGATGGGATACAATGGAACAACTGGGTTCCGAAAGCATAGATTTTTGTGGAAGGGAGGTGTATGTGAGCTCTGATGATCAGGTCCACTGACTCCCTTGCTAGGTAGAGGTAGAAGTACATATCGGAAAGATGTCAAGAGTAGTACTTCTTTAGGAACTTGCCGTTGATGGGCATCATGAACAAGTCCCCGTTTGATCGGGCGAGGCGGTAATCACTATTTGAGTATACCGTCTCTATGATGAAAGGTCCCTCCTACTTGGGCTCGACCTTTCCTGGTGTCTTATGAGTTAACACCATCGGCCTCCTGACTGCTAGAACCAGGTCGCCTACTTGGAAAGTCCTCTGCTTGACCTTCTTGTTGAAAGCCTGTGATATACGGGCTTAATAGAGTTCGATGCGCTGTTGAGCTAGGAGACATTTTTCGTCAAGTGCCTCCAGTTCTCGCAGACGGCGACGTTGATTGTCTTCCTCTGTGAGTTGATTTGTGATCGCTATACAGAATGAGGGTATCTGGATCTCGAGAGGCAGTACCGCTTCGCTCCCGTAGACCAAGGAGAATCGTGTGTTGCCCGTCGGGGTCCGTACCGTTGTGCGGTAGGCCCAAAGGTATTCGTCGAGCTTTTCGTCCCAGTCGTATTTGTTGGATGATACGACTTTTTTGAGTAGCCTGACGATAGTCTTATTAAACTGCCTCGACCAATCCGTTTGCTGTCGGATTATAGGCGGTCGATGCCACGTTCTGAATGCGATTCTTGTCACAGAATCTGCTAAAAATATAGCTGATGAATTGTGGACCGTTATCGTGGATAATCATCCGAAGTACCCCGAAACGGTAGATGACATGGTGCTTGATAAAGCTGACCACCCTAGAGCTCTTTACTTCTGCCAGTAGAACTGCTTCTGCCCATTTGGAGAAGTAGTTGGTGATGGCCAGGATAAAACGATGTCCCCTCAATAAAGGAGGGGTGATCGGTCCTACAATGTCCATGCCCCAAGCTTCGAAGGGCCAAGAGGCGACCGTAGGATGTAGTGGTTCCGACGGTGTATGGATGAAGTCGGCATGGAGCTGGCAAGCATGGCATTTCTTAGCATAGTCGACAGCATCGGCTGCCATGGTGGGCCAGTAGTAACCCATGCGTCGCAGTCGATCCTGCAACTTAGGGCCAGGTTGATGAGCCCCGCAAGTTCTGTCATGAGCTTCTCGAAGGGCTTCAGCTGCTTCTTCGTTGGACAGGCATCGAAGGAGAAGTCCATCGTAGGAGCGTCGGTACAGTATTTTAGTAGCTGTATCATAATAGAATCGAAGGGAACGTCTCCTGACTGAGACGGCTTTCTTTGGGTCTTCTGGGAGAATTCGGTAGACAGCGAAGTCGATGAACGGGAACCTCCAGTCTCGGATATTAACACCAGCACTTGTTGACATGGCATGGGCCATTTGTGAGCATAGGTTGTTTTTAGGACAGACTAAGTCTCGACCAACTACTGTGACATAGTGCTGAGTCTCGAGGGGTGCCGCCAATAAGGCTGCGAGGCCAGCCAGAGCGTCGGCCTCCAGGTTTTGTAAATGGGGTACGTGTTCTATGAAGAACTTGGTGAAGGTTGAAATAATGTTCAATACAACTTCATGATAAGGAACCAGATCTTCATGGCGAACTTCGTATTACCCTCTGATCTGGTTAACGACGAGTTTTGAGTTGCCGTAGGCTTCCAGATGATCCACCCCAGCTGTTGCGCCAGCTGGAGTCCCATGATGAGAGCGTTATACTCGATGACATTGTTAGAGCATGGCTTCGAAAGGGAGTAAGCACGTTGGATGACCAGCTGATCGGGGGAGACTAAGACTACCCCTACTCCAGCAATGATTTGGCCTTTGGGGCCTGTTCTTGAAGCGCCATCGAAAAATATCCGCCAGACGAAGCTTTCTTCGGTGACGTCTGATTCTTGGACCTCATCCGGGATGTCTTCATAGAGTCTGGAGAACTCTGGGATGGGGTATGCAGCTAAAAAGTTGGCCAGAGCTTGACCCTTGACAGCTTTTTGTGGGACGAACACCATGTTGTACGGCGTCAACAGGATTGCCATGTTGCTAGCCGGGAGTTCAATGATCCTGGCTTCGTCATGAGAACCCTCAGCAGATTGACTCGGGAGATGACATGAATTGTTTGGCCCAAGACATAATGACGAGTCTTCTGGATGGCAAATACCAAAGCCAGACACTCCTTTTCAACGGGGTTGTACCGGTATTCGATCCCGATCAGTGTCCTACTGAGGTAGTAGATAGCTTGCCCATAGCCTGCGTCGCTGTTCTGAGCCAGCAGAGCGCCGAAGGAATGATCCATGGCACGGACGTAGAGGAGAAATGGTTTGCCTGCGATGAGTGCCACCAGAACTGGCTGGCTTGTCAAATAAGCCTTGATATCATCGAAAGCTTTCTGGCATTCTTCTGTCCAGACGTAGGAGACTCCCTTCTTCATGAGCTGGGTGAAGGGTCGGCACTTTCCGAAAAGGTTTGCTATAAACCTTCGGATGTATGCCAAACGCCCCTGCAGGCCTCGAAGTTCTCGGAGGTTCTTCGGAGGGTCCATATCAAGGATAGCCTTGGTCTTCTCGGGATCGACATGAATGCCTTTCGCCGTAATAATGAAGCCCAGGAACTTTCTGCTAGAAACCCCAAGGAAGGATTTGGCGGAGTTCATCTTGAGTTGATGCGCTCGTATGAGATCAAAGACTGTCTTCAGGCCTTGTAAGTAATCCCCTTTGAGACGGCTCTTGACTGCGATATCATCGACGTAGCACTCAAAGGTCTTGCAAAGATATTGACGGAAGATGGTACTCAAAGCTCGTTGGTATGTCGCACCAGCGTTCTTCAAGCCAAAGGGCATTACTTTGTAGCAGAAAACTCCCTTCGGTGTCCTGAATGACGTGTATTTTGCGTCATCGGGGAACATCTTAATCTGATTGAAGCCCGAATATCCGTCCATGAAAGACATGCGTTCGAAGCCACATGTATTGTCGATCATCATGTCAGTGATTGGAAGCGGGAATTCGTCCTTCGGGCAAGCAGCATTGATATCTCTGAAGTCGATACAGACCCGTATCTTCCCATTCTTTTTGGTGACAGGGACGACGTTGGCCACCCAATCTGGGTGTTGTTCTTCACGGATAAATCTGCTGGTCAGGAGTTTGTCCACTTCTTGATCGATAGCGTTCATGATGTCAGGACGAAAACGTCGTTGTTGCTGCTTTATAGGCTTGGCATCAGGTAAGATGTTGAGCCTATGCATCGCGATCTGAGGATCAAGTCCCGGCATATCTTCGTAGCTCCAGGCGAAGACGTCGATATATTCTTTAGCCAATTGGACCAAAGATTCCCGGTCTTCTCCTTTTAGGCTTTTGCTGATAAAGATGGGTTTAGAAGAAGATCCATCCCCAAGGTCGATCTGCTCGACTTCGTCTTCGATAGGGGGTTCGCATAAATCAAAACGAGACTCCCACTGAGCTCCTAGGCATTGAGCCCAAGGTTCTTCCTCGAAGAATTCTCGCGTTTGGTCTTCGTCTTCATCTTCTTGAGATTGTACAGATGCCATGTTGGCTGATAGCACCTTCTTGAAGACTGAGCCGATACTGGTATCGAAATCCCAAGTTGATTCTTCGAACGAATGAGAATATTCTGCTTCTTCGGTCTCTGAACTCTCTGGAGTTGTCGGCGGCGTTACATAGCCTACCTCCCGTCGAGTTCGATGATAGTAATCCTGCGGCTTTCCTTTAGGTGTTGGGAGCCAAAGAGGAAGACGTCGACCCTTGCCGTAGTTCAGGCCTTTGTTACTTTTTAGGTCGTAACCCATCTTTTGGATGACGTACTTTGCCTTGTCCGTATACCGATAGACTTGTATTCTGCCGGTATCTGGTTCTTGCTCGAGTGGCGGGAGGTCTTGATGACGCTCGACTTTGCCGAAGATGATGGATTCTTCGTCTCGATTCTGCGGTGGGACTACAAAACAGACCCCTTGGGACGGGACTACTCGATTTACATGATTGACGATCGTTATTTGTGTTTGCAACGACCATAGAGCATTATCTAGTGTATACATGGCATTCCAATATAGAAGACTAGAATAATTAAAAGATACTCTATTATTGATGAAACACATGATTTTGTCCCGCAGGATTACATTGTCTAGAGAGGGTGCATTTACATCCGCAGATATACATTCCCCTAGCTCTTCATCTGTGAGTACTGGGGTTGGATCGAGAGAGTCCACCGCAGCTTTGACCTTGGGGTCTGAGAGGGCTATGTGGGCCTTCTCCGGCAGCTTGGATGAGACGGATGATTGTGGAGGCTTGCCTTTAAGACGCACCTTCAGAGGTGCCTCAATTGCGCCTTCAGTGATTGGTGCCTTTCCTTGTAGTTTTGCCACAAGGGGAGCCGATGTTTGAGACGGCTTTCCCTTAAGCTGTATCGTCAAGGGAGCTTCAGTAGGTGTTCTACGTAGAGAAGTTGGTGATTTTCCAGGTAGCTTGATGGTCAAGGGAGGCAGCGTTTGAGGCGGCTTTCCTTTGAGTCGAATTTTCAAAGGAGCATCGGAAATCACCTCTGGATCCAAGTTCGGCTCTGCTGCCGCTTCTGTTTCGTCGTCAGCATCATTGGCTTCCCCTTCGTCGGGCGACTTGTACATGGTAGAATCAGTAAAGTAGGCTTCGACCCCCTTGAAAGGGTCAATGTCCGCAAACTCTGTCCGGATGATGTCGTTAGTGGATACATACTTCATACACTGGTGGAGTGTAGATGGCACCACCATGTACTCATACAGCCACGGACGACCCAATAGGAGGTTGTAGTTGACGTCAGCGTCCACGACATAGCAAGTCGCCTCTGTTCGGAGGTTACCGATATGATATTTCAACCGTATTTTTTCCAGTGGTTCACTTTTGCTAGCATTGAAACAGCTGATTTTGGTGTTGGAAGGCGCCAGACGGTACATTGGGATACCCAGTATTGAGAGTAGCGTCTTTGGAATGATGCTGAAGAAAGATCTTGGTTCAATCTGAATCTGTTTCACCTTGACGGAACCGACATACCCTATATAATACAGTGGCCTGTTGTGTCGGTTGTGCTTGAGCAGCATGTCTTATTGGGTGAAAGTTATGTTGGGGATAACTTCATCCGTACAATGGCAGTACGCACATGTGGTCGGGGTATCCTCAGGCTGCTTGACCTGACTGATGAAGGATTCAGCATCCTTCAGGGCTTCACAGAGAGCTTCACGAATGTCCTTGGAAAGACGAAGAAGCTCAAACAGGGATAGACGGACAGGAGTACTGGCAAGTTGTGCCAGTATGTCGAAGTTGTGGGGCTTGGCTAGTCCCGAAGCATTTTTCCTTCGTAAAGGCTTGTCAAAATGGGCCTCTACATGCTTCTGTTTATTGGCTGCTGGAGGTTTGGATGGACCTCCTTATTCGGCAGCAGGGGCAGTGCAGGGAGGCACCGCCTCGACGGCAGCTTCGTCGGGTTGGACGTTTAACTGCGAACGGGTTTGTACAGGAAGAGCCTCCTCCGCGGAGGAAGAGACCATGCGGCAAGACTTGATCTTCCTGTCCTTGGTTTTGGAGGCAGAGCATACCTCCGGTTGAGTAACCTCGGAGACGAGATCGGGGTGAACCCATAAGAACTCTTCCCGAGATGTGGTGAGTGGGATGAGTCCACTCACGTTATCACGAGTAGGTGGTAGATTGACCACCTCCATTGTCGCCTTTGGGATGGGGACGATGCCATCTTGTGTTGTGGTTGGCGGTAAGGTGCCAAATTGGAGTGACACCAGGTTGGCCGAGACCGTTTTTTCCTCGTAGTCGATGGAGATTACATTCGCATTGATTATGCGCTGGATGAAGTTTTTGAGGATGTGGCAGTCATTAGTTGGATGTCCGACAAACCGATAGTAGTGACAGTACCTCGAATGGTCTACTTTCCCAACCTCGTCGGGACGCTTCGGGTCCGACAACTTGATCTTGTCATCCTGCTTCAATATTTCGAAGAGTTGCAGGGTGTCTTCATCATTAAAAGAATAAATCTCCTTTGGCCTTGGTACAAGTGGAGGCTTCTGAGTGGGTGTTGATACACCTTTAGAGGCATTGACAATCAATGCCTGTTTCCCCTTCATCTCTCGTCCAGGGTTGTTGGCTGCAGACCGTTTTCCCTTGTCCTCAAAAGCATAAAAAATGACTCCCAGAAGACGAGCATTGGACGCCTTCTTTTCAGCTGCCTCGGCCTCGATGATCAAGGAACTCCAATCGGAAGGAGAAGTGGAGTTGAGCCAGAGTTTGATCGCAGGCAGCATGTTCATGCTGCAGGAGGAGAGGAGTGCATGTTCAGGCATACCCGGGGGCAGTCTGAAACAGGCTTGTCGAAACCGTTCGATGAATGTTCGAACTGTTTCCTTCTCCTTTTGACGCACCTCTATGAGGGATGCCATTGTCATGTCCTTCCCTCTGTCGTAGAAACGATCGAGGAAGAGACGCGTCAAGTCGTCGAAGGATGATATGGAGTTGTCGGGGAGACTGCAGTACCAGTCGTAAGCTACTCCTTTCAACGCCCCGATAAATATGCTGGTGAGTATCGCGTCTTCCTTCGGGAGATGTCCCGTTTGAGACTGGAAGTACGTCAGATAGCGGCACAGAGAGTCCTTCCCGTCGTATGACGTCAATGTCTGTGGTTTATACTTGGGAGGATAAACCACTTTGTTCCATTCGAGGGGGTACGGTTGTGGGATCCCCATCTTTTGGCGCTCCTCCTGTCTATTCTTGGACTCAAAGCGTCTGCGTAAGTCCCTGATCATCTCGACCACGTCTTCCGTGGAGCTAGGAGTTGGGAAAGGTGGTACAGCCTAAAATTGAGCATTTGATGGCTCTGACGTCCGATGTGCTTCACGGCGATCTGTATCCAAGGATACCCGTTGAAGGGGTATACTTGATTCTCCATTGGCCCCTGGGTCAGGACCAGTAGACGGTGCCCTGGCCAAAGCTGACCGTATCTTGAACACCGCTTGAGTAAGTGTTTGCATGGAGGCAGAGAGGGTTTTGAGTCCTCCCTCCAAGGTATCCATGCGTTGGACAAGGTCTGCTGGCGGCACATCTGGCTCGGCATCACCCCCAGTCATGTATACTATCATGACATGGCTGGAAGTGGATGGATCGATTGAGGCTTCACTCTCGGCCTCACTCTCCTGTAGGGAGTTGCCTCTCCTGGAGCTTCGTCCTGGCTACCCCCAGCTATGTCTTGGGGGATATCTTCGCCTTCGGGAAGGACGTGGCTAGCCCCATCTGTGCTCTCGAAAAGATCAGCAAGGACTTGGCTACCCCTAGCTATGTTCTGGAGGACGTCTTCGCCTTCAGGAGGACGATCAGCAAGGACTTGGCTACCCTCCAGCTATGTTCTGAAGGACATATTTGCCTTCAGAAGGAGGATCGACAGGGGCTTGACTACTCCCAGCTTCCTCCAAGATCTTCTTTCTCCTCCGAGTGCCTTCAAACACTCCAGAGGACGGGACAGTCGTCTTGGTTTTCTTCGGCTGGCTTTTGGATGAGGACAAGGAATTACCAGTCGTCTTTCAGATTGACGAGGAGTTAGTGATTCTGTTGCATGAAGCAACCATTAGTTCTGGTTCCTCTTCAATTGACACCTTCTTCCCAAGGTGACGTCGGAGAGGTGTTGATGATTGCAGCCGCTGGAACACCGACTGCCTTGGTGGGACCGCTGTCTTGCAACAGCAGTTGATGGTGACTACAGCACAAGTGTGTCTTGTGAAGGGCGTATTGTGCTTGTCAGTCGACTCTCCTGATCGACATTTATGAGTGATCATGTTACGCAGATCGTTGGAGGAGAGTGCCACCTTCACACCCCCATCAGGCGCATGGTAAGGCCGAGCGTCGGGGTGGTCAAGTGAATGATGCGCCCCCTGATCCAACGCAAAATATGCGCTCAGATCAGTAGTAGGGGAACAACATTTACAGTGACTTGAACGAACCTCAGACGCACAACCAGTGGAGGCACGGGAGTTCAAGACCACAGGGTTTACCTTGCTCGACTTGGTTGCGAACGCAGCAGATGCGTCCAAGTGAGACGAGGACTTTGAAGGTCGGCGCATTTCTGGCGCAGACGCGCCCGAGTCGACCTTATACAGCTTACCATCAGCAGCGCACATGATTATGAGCGCATGCTTCTGGTTTGCTGCCGGCATAGCACGTTTGTGGCGCATGGCCCGTGCTGCCTTAGACTTCTTCATACGAGCCCACTGGGACGCATAGTACTTAGAGTCCAAATTCTCCTCGCCACCACAGTGAGTGAGTCTGTCAAAGACAGAGGCCTTCTGTGGTGCATCAGAGGTGATGCACAGGGCATTAGCTGTGCCCTTGCTCCGTCGACGCATCTTCTTCGTCTGAGAGGAAGATGGTTGGAGAATGTGGTCGGCCCCACGTTTACCAAGAGATGCGCCACGATGGTAGGCACATCTTGGCTGCTGAGGACGTCAGCAGGAAGGGTAGGCTACATCGACGTATCCCCTTCGATGGTGGTGCCAGAGGCGTCGACCTTGCGCACCCAGACTTGGCGAGTCTTCTTCGGCTTTGGCAGCCGCTTCGAAGGACTTGCGCTGCCTTCAAAGATGAACTCATCATACGCTTGTTGATTGAGGTGTACGACCAGCGTCTTGTGGGAGGAGCCCACCTTCACGTCGTCGGATTGTGATACAGCTTTCTCGATGGAGGAGAAAGAAGTCCCCAGCAGAGTCGCCAGCTTGTTTGCCATTAAAATCTTTTGATATAATTTTAATACAAACGAACAGTATTACAATGTTGGACTTAGATGTAGTCCTAGGAGTACACTTTTGTTTATCTGGGTCCCTTGTGCCGATGGAGCGAGTGGTAATGCGTTGACTCCATTGACGATCTGACGACGGTTATCGGTTCTCTGAAGGTCTGAGTTGCTCTGGGTACTGGAGCTTACGGAGAGGAAGAAGACGTTGAGTGTCTGTATCTGCCTCTCTGTGTGCGTGTTCGTAGGTCCGTCCTCTCTGTCAGAAGGAAATGATCCCTCTATTTATAGTCTGCAGGCTGGCTGCTTGTAACTCCACTAATCATAATTTGGGTAATAATGATTTTCCTAGTTATTTTTTTTCTTCTTTTGTTAATAGAAATTTTATTTCTATTTCCTTTTAGTTTAAGAGTTGGTGAGCCCAACCCTTATTGGGCTCCAGGCCAAATCCACATTCCTATTTTTCTTTCTTCCTTAAAATAAACTTTGAACTTTTTGTTCCTTTCATTTCAGGAGAGAGCCTTTTCAAAACTTTCAAATCCCTTAACCATTCTTATCCTTCCCTGTACCAACTGTCACTCCACCACCACCTCGACCATGTGGGGAGAAATGGAATGGCGCACAAAATTTTCCTCTCCAACAAATTCATGCTTCATTCCCACGCTACCAGCCTATATAACAACCCCCCTCAATCATTATTACTCAGTGAAGTAATCTTTTCCTTCTTTCCAAATCCATTCTTCTTCCTGAAACCAATCGAGAGATTAGAGCTCAGCCATGGCGGGAAGGAGCATTACAGCCAAAGGGGGAAAGGAGGTCGCATCACTCTTCATCAATGTCGATTTAACTCACCAAACCAGCTCATCCATTCTTCGTTTCTGGCCGATCGATCCTTGGTAAAATTCATCTCCATTCTTCAATTGGTTAGGTTTGAATCTTCATAGCAATTTGTTCAAACCAATTTTCTCGCATAGATCGGGATCCAGAATCAACAGATCTAGGTTTATTTAGACAAGATCTGAATCTTCATCGTACTGTGCTATCAGGTGAGATCCATTGAACTCTCGAATTTGTGTGATTCATCAATTCAATTCAATACGAGTTATTTTTGAACCTTCTTTCAACTATGTATCAGTTCTTCGAGATCCCCATTCTTACTAAATCATAGTATTGATTAGTTGGGAAATTCATTTGGGCAAGTGAGTTTTCCATCTCTATTTTTAAATCATAGAATAACAAGATGGAATTCCTATACCAATGTCACCTGCTCATTCGTTTTGTAGGCTTGTTTCAATTGAGAACAGTCTTACATCTGTAGTGATCAGATCAGATCGAACCTTCATCTATCAGGTAACTAGTGGTTCTCAAATTATGTTGTTGTCTGGTTTTGGTTAAGCTATGATCTAGATTTTACTTGGCTTAGAAGTTACTGTTAGATTGTAAATGATCATGAAGTATTTAGACTTAACTATGAATGTTCCTTTAAATTCTTAAGTTTATAATAGCATGTTAGATTTAGTTTATGAGATGACTTTGGTTTGAGTTGAGAAGAAAATACAGTAACCTACAAACAACATGAAACATTGTTGACTGTTAGATTACTACATTTTCCTTTGAACCCTATAGCCATAGTGGTAGGGTCATAGCTGTGTACTGTTCTTGATAGAGAGAAGGTTATTCCTTACTGAAAACGATATCTGGGCATGAATATTGGAATGGTAGTTTTTCAATTTCTAAATGGTTATGGACTGGAGTTCAGTAGTTGATTTCTATCACAACTGAGAGTGTATGAGAATAGGCTTTAGAGATTTTAGATTTGTTTTCAGTCCTGTAGGAGATGTTTAAGCCCTGTTTTGATTCTTAACTCAGTAACAGAGAGGGAGTGCATGCCTTGTTGAATGGACTACATGTCCTGCAGTGAAGGCTGCACTACTGTTTTTAGGACTGTTAATGCTAAGTCCTTTTTAAGCTATAGGTATCCTGTGCAATTGAAGGGTTAAATTCAGTACCCTGTCCAAGCTAGGTGCACAAGCAGGTTCTACAGCTTGTGCAAATTCTTAACACCTGGTAGTATAGGATGTTAGATTGTGGGTGTTTAGATTTCACTTTAGGTTGCATTTGAAAACTTAGTGAACTGGAATACGATAGCTGTTGTGCACAGCTCATCTATTCCTGATGAAGACATATCCACAACTCAGGAATCTGAGATTTGAGTCTAAGAAATTAAGACTTGTACAGTCCATTCTCAGGAACCAGAGGAGTTCAGTCTATTCTCAGGAAAATCTGGAATATTGGGTATACAGTAGATTGTTTGTACTATATTTCTTAAGTCCAATTGGTGGTTTTGGTTGACATATACAGTAACCATTTCCTCTGTTTTCTTCAAATCAGTTGTTCTCGATTTTTAACATGATTAGGATTGTAATCAGGTGGCCAGTTATGTTTCTGTATATCCTGTTTCCTGGCAGATTTCAGTGTGAACTTGAGAAGCCAATGAACCTATAACCTAGAACTAAATTGATCAGTATTTTTTAAGACTAACTACACCCTAGAGTGTTATCTGGATATCTATGGACTGTCAAAGTGCAGGACCTATTAAGTAGGGACTGTTTGATGTTAAGGATGGAACCCAACTGGTTTTAACCTGAGATAGCATATGGACACCTAGCAGTGGCTTAAGTGTTGATTGGTCCTATGTGGTATTGAAGAGTTGAAGTTTACATGTTAACCTATGACTGTTCAGTAGAACCAGTGAGGAAAATTAGAACCTGGGACATTGAGAACTCAGAATCTGAGAATGGGAGTTTCATTTTCAGAAACCTACCTTCTCAGGAAGACTCAGAACTTGAGAGTTCTTTCTCAGGAACCTGAAGGATCTCAGGAACACCTGACAAGTTGGGAGTACTGTCTCAGGGAAGCCTGAGAACATTCTCAGGAACTAACCTGAGTGTCTCAGAAATCTGAGACACTTGGTGCATTCCAATGTATTTTCTGTAACGCCCCAGTCCCAAAACATTTGGGACTAGATACGTATCATGCCAGCTGTATACATACGAGTAAATATACGACTCGTATATATAATAAGCTGTAAATGTAGAAAGCCAAGACACTAAATCTCATCCACAAAGATAAATAATGATATAAAGCAACTTTGAGTTTGTCATGTGCAAAATAGTTGGACGGAGACAAAGTCCACTACCAACCAAATTAAATATGAAGAAATATACAAGGAAAGAATTTAGCAAGCGAGAGCAAGTGACGAGTCCAAGAACAATCATTACGAAGGAATAGGGCGCAAGTCATGGCCTTAGCTAGAGCACCTGCAAGAAATCACGAAAACACACACCTGGGAAAAAACCAGGTCCTCAGAGGGACGTAACAAGACACATAATATCATGCCAATAAACTGAATAAATAAGCTCAACAGAAAAGTATGCGTGAGTAAAGGTTCCTAACCATTCTATGTGACATGCATTTTGAGGACAACGTTTACGCAGGGGCTGTAACGGATTCACGCAAGCAAGTAATAGAAATGGCCAGCAAGTAGCGCTCATCCGAGACGCTATCGACCTGGGCAGAAGGTAGTGCTCATGAGAGCCACCCTCGGCCTAAAATATGTGTAAAAATAAAATGTAGCCCCTACGCTAATAACTGTCCCCTCCCCCCAATGATACTATACATGTGTCGACTCCACGACACTGTTTAATCCTTGATAACTGCCAAGTCTTCTACGCAATCTATTAGCAGTTATATTCTAACGCATGCGCACGGGTGATCGGCCAACACGCATGTGACCTCTACATGATACTCACAACTCTCACTCACAACTCGTGTTCAATCGTGACAAGTCAATGAGGCACACTAACATTGACGGTAGTCCCTTAACTCTAAGTCAATTGCATAAAATATTAATTTGTACTTACATATAATTTAAAAAGAAACAACTAAAACATGCATGATATTGAGCAGGAAATTTAAACAGTAAAGGCAAGGTGTCTTGCCTGGTGTTACGCCTGGTGTGGTGCAATGATCCAACAAGTCCTGTTCGTCCAATAGCCATGGTCGACATGTGAGGGTCCGGTATTTCATGAGAAGAGAGACGTGTGATCAGTCGTGGTCAAGGATCATTAATCTACAAAAGATTGACTTAGGAGGTTTATTCTTTTAAATGAAAGTACATATATCTTAGAAAAATCTACAAAATATTTTATAGTTTATAATAAAATATCCCTTTTATTTTCAAACTTAATATAAAATATTTTAAAATCATAATAGAGAATTGACTTGGTAAAAATATTTCTTAATAAGGGTAACATATATATACGTATATATATATATATATATATGGAGAATCCTAAGAAATTGTTTTCAAAATTATTTATTTTATAAAAACATGCCCATACCCCAAATTATTTATTGAGCCCAAAATATTACTTTAAAAACCCCAGTTATAAATACGTATATATATTTATAAGATAAATAATTTTTTTTTGTAAATAATATTAGTAACTAGCCATTAACAAAATTTTCAACAATAGCAATAATAATAATAGTAATGAAATAATAATACAAATAAAAATACTAACAATTATCTATACCAAAATAAATACAAATATACCCTAATATTAATAACAGCTATATATAATAATAATAATAATAATAATAATAATAATAATAATAATAATAATAATAATAATAATAGTAAATCATAATAATAATGATAATAACAGTGTTAATAAAACTACTATTAATATAATATTAATAATAGAATTTAGTAACACTGATGATAACAGTTATAATAATAATAGTAATAATACTAATAATATTAGTAACATTATTAACCACAGCTGTGGTTTCCTTCTCGAACCGACATGAGAAGGAAACAGAACACACACAAAAGAATGGGAAAGGGTTTCAGAGGAAGAGAGAGAGAGAGAGAGAGAGAGGGGAAGAAGGGTTACCGGAAGCGGCGGCGGCGCTCGTGGGTCGGGCGCCGGCTCTTCGACGACGGCCGGTGAAGCGCGCGGAGAGCCAGGTGGGGCAGCCTAGCACGGTGGCTGAGGATCTCCCCGCCGGCTTTTGGTCACACGCGCGGGCGGCGGGTCCGCGGTTCCGCCGGAGCTCTCCGGACGGGATGGGGCGGCCGCAGAGATACGGAGAGGCGATGGGGTTTATCGGCCGGGGGCAGAGATCTCGCTAGGGGGCGGAGAAAGGCGCTGGGGCAGCGCACGGGCCAGCGATGCCGCGGTCGAGGGCTCTCGAAGGTGGCGGACGGGGGTTTTGATGGCGGAGGGTTTCCGGTGGTTCCCACCAGAGGCGGCGGTCGGAGGACTGTCCCGGCGGTGCGGACACGGTGACGGTGCGCCTTCGCCGCTCGGAACAAGGAGGTGCGTCCACCGGCTCGGGACGTGGGTGGCAATCCGACTCGGGTCTCGGCGGCGAGACGCGGTGGTCCCCGCGAGCGGCAGCCGCTCCGGGTCGGAGGGCGACACGGCGAGGTGAGCTTAAGATTTTAATCGATCCTCTTCTTCTTCTTCCTGTTGTGTGACGATGGTTGTGGGTTTGGGGCGCCCGCTGGCCGGAGATGGCCGGGGCGGTGGTTCTGCCACCGTTGGTGGTTTGGTGGAGACGGGGTTGTCGGCGGAATTGAAGGCCGTGGTGGTTGGTGGTTCTGTTGGGTTGTCGTCGTGTCCGATGTGTGGACACGACGCGGATATTTGTACAAGTTTGGAATAAAATTTGTGGTGGTCACAGACACGATGCACGATATTACTGTGGATGGGAAAAACTTGGAGGAGTACCTCTCCTATATATAGGAGGTGGGAATGCCCAATTGGATAATCATTAGGATTTATTTAAATTCCAATTAGATAAATTATCAGTTAATTCAAATTGGTTTAAAAAATAATTCAATCCAAATTAAATTCAATCCAAATAAATCTTATACTAAATTTAAAATATTTTAAATAGAGTCAACAAAATCTTTTCCAATATAAATTGCCATATTTAATCAAATATTTAATAAAACAAACGTTTAAATATCTTTTTCCTAAATATTAAAATACTGTAAAAATAAATTTCGAAAATCATCATATTTTTAAATATCTTTTTGAATAGTGAAATATTAATATAATAATTTTGAAAGTGAAATTATATATATATGAATAAAAATACATGTACCCCATGTTAAGAATATTTGCATAAAAAAATAGTTTTCTAAATTGCCACTATTAAATAAGATAACCTTTGTAATTAAATAAAAATAATAAATTTTGGCCATCCCGATACGATACTTTTCAGAAAAATAAAATACCAATAATTTTTATATATTAAAAATAAAATAAATGTTTTTTTTTTTCGAAAATATGTACGCTCGCACATATTCGTACTCGTCGAGCATTCACGAATAACGTAATTTGCACGCAATGTATAAATACGAATAACGCGAACTCGTACGCGATGTATAATACGACTACGCGGTGTACAATACCAAAATTTTAAATCGGAACCAAATTTTAAAAAAAAAATAGTAGAAATTTAGGGGTTTTACATTTTCCAGTAATGAAATTCCTGTGTAAACACAGGAATGATTTCAGTTGACATTTTATCACTTGTACTTTGTAATCTGTCGTAGGAAATATGTAGTGGAGTTAACTTATGGTTTAAACCAATAAATGTATATAGAATTGCAAATTATTTTTCTATTTTGATTATAGATTTTGACCCTATAGCAAGGTATGTTAGGAGTTGAATTCCTAAGACTAACTGGAGATGTAAGCCTCTAAATCATGATTAGCTTCTCTAGGTGATTAGTTCAACAAATAGTTAAGTGAATTATAGGGACTAATTTTGAGTAGTTGATTTTAGGCTTAAAACCAATATCATAGTCTGTAGTTAGGAATATTAATTTTGCATGATACCAAGATAAAACTATATTTTTATTAACCAGCTTGTACACGTTATTACCAATTACAGGAGATCATCCAGCTCTTGTGGTTACTTGTACTTTCCTGGAGCAAGGCAAGTGCACTCTACGGTTTTGTACTTTTCATTATATATCTTGTGCTTCCTTGAGTGACACAATTGCAACACGTCATGTACTTTCTGGTGCTCATGTTCTCTTGTTCTTATTACTTGTATCTGGGGTGGGGAAATATACTATCTATGTGACCAATCCCAAGAAACAACTCAGGTGTGTTTAGCTTAGGTCCCGCATCGTGCACGCGGGTCCTAAGTCGCCCATTCATGTGCTTTCAGGTGCTTTCATGTGCTTACCCTAGCCGGTCACATATTTAGTTATATTTCAAATATCGTACACACATGTTCAGGAGATTACCTTGTACTTATTTCCTGTGATTCCATGATATCATGTTCTTTCAGGTGCTTACATATCATGTTCTTTTATGTTCTTACATTCATGTTCTTTTATGTACTTTACACTGTTCTTCATGTACTTATTCACCTGTTCTTCTTGTACTTTCCATGTTCCCTTGTACTTTCATATCATGATGTCTTGTTCATTACCTAGAATTGTACTTGCTCCGCTCCTGAATAGGATATGTTGCAGGTGGGATAGAGGCCTTGTGTGACACCTACTATGGACAGGATATTGCTTTTCCTACTGAGCCAGCTGGAGCTGCTTGTGACTTAGAGGCTGCAGAAGCCTAGTGCTTCTTAGTATTTTTCCCATTATCTTTCCATGTATTGAGACTAGCAGACTCTTTTATTAGTTGAATGTAATATTTCAGATATTGTACTTTACTCTGGTTGGGACACATTTATATAGATGCTGTGATTTTATTTCATATTTATCTGGTTAGTTTCCCTAGATTGGTACAGCTTACTTTGTTGTGTCTAACAACAAAGGCTGGGCGTGTCCGACTCGTATCCGGTTATTCGGGAGCGGGTCGTGACATATTTTTAGTGGTAGCCCATGCAGGTCTATCCTAATGGTACCTAAGTCTTAGCGTACTATTGGGGGACTTGATTTACACTAGGGAAACTTGATCACAGCATAGGAAAATCGGAAAATAAGGGTATATCAGGTATATCAGGTATTTTAATATTCTATAAACACTTGTTGTATGTAGGTATAGGTTATTTTAACAGTTTTCTGTTTTGCAGATAGTTTAAAAGCATGCGACACCAGAACTGTCAATTCACCTGCACTTGACGTTTCCGAGTTTCCACTACCTTCTATCACTCTACTATCCCCATGGGTAGTACGTAGTTGACGGAGACGTCTGAAGAGTCCCTTGACAACCAGAGGAAGCAGGCCACCTTTCCAAGTCAGACTTGTGGATACACTCTCCGAGCCAGGAAGGACTTCTGATTTCCAGACTCTCAGGCACTTGGATTTTCCCGACACCGAGCACATATCTTGCATTGAGGAGCAGATCGAGAACCTGAAGCCGCCACTGAAGATCATCTCAGCATGTGAGGATCTGACTCCTCCGAGATTGAAGTCGCCAACCAGGAGATCCAGCTTGTAGCACATACAATAAGATGGGAAGCTGAAGCACATGAGAAACATGAAGACTTATGACGAAGACAACAACTAGCCTAGGATTTACAAAGCGTCATCAGACTCGGACAGTGTTTCTTCAATCGCATCGTCAGATTCAGACAATGACCAATTGTGCTTCCTGCCGCCATCTAGGACATCGTTTCGAGGAGTGCCGCAAAAGACGGAGGCTATGCTTATTCTACGGATCGTCTGCCCATCAAGCCAAAGATTGTCCGAAGATCGTTGATCGCACAGTCCGAGAACAAGCACGAGGAGCACCAGGACCGCAGCAGAAGGACCCGCCTCTTCAAATTCAACAACAGCATGAAGCACTGCCGCAAGGACCAGCCTATATCAGGACAGCTGAAGAAATTGAAGTGATTCCAGTCCCGGAGAAACACTGAAGATAGATTGAAGATAGAAGATTTCTTTTGCATGGTTGGGAAAACCATGTATCTTGATTAATAATCCAGTCTTCCCTTAAATTCCTCCTAACCCATTGATCATTTCTTGAAACTTCTTGTTTCTATTTTGGAACCTTGATTGATGTTCGAAACTTATTTCAAGATATTGTTTCATATTCGACAAACTTGTTTCAGAGCCACAATTCGATATTTGTTTGAAATCTATTATTCGATACCGTTTGTACATTCATTCATGACCTTGTTTCCTAGTGATGGCTCCTATTTGTAAATTTTGTTCTTTTATCAAACTTCGTGTTAATTAAAATTTAATTCCTACTTGAGATTTATTTCGAAACCCTGTTCCTCATTCGAAGCACTATTTGTGCTTCGTCCTATTTAGGATATTGTTGAGGATACCTTTGAGGGTTTTGAAGATTTCGTTTCCTATTCGAGACTTGTTTCCTCATTCATGACTTTGATTTTCCAGTCGAGAGTTGTTGGTCCACTATTTTGTTTCAATCTTGTCTCCTATCTAAGATTTTGCTTGTCTCATGGATACTTGTACCTACTCGTTTATTGATATTCTGTTCGCAAATCGAACTTGTACTATTCCAGAATTATTCCTACTTGAAATATCATTCTGAAACCTTGTTTGAACTTTCGCTTCTATCGTTGCTTGTTTGGGATTCTATTTTCTATTCCAGATTTTCTATTTATTCGAGATTGTTCTTTATCTGCGGCTTTGTTGAGATTTGCTTGTCGCATAATCACGATCTAATACCTTGTATTCCATTCACTAAATGATACATGCTTTCCATTCACTCTTCGTAACCTAGCTTTCTATTTGAGATTTCTATTCGTGATTTTGTGTCATATCTGTGACTTTGTTAATACTTGATTTTCTATTGTTCACTGTGTACCTTATTGAATAATTTCTTTTCAATTCAAGTTTTGCTCAAGGTTTCATTGATATTCGAGATTTTATTGAAACTTGTACGGAATTTTATTTATTTTGAAACTGTCTTCTATCTGATACTTTGCTTCTGTTCATCCTTCGAGACCGTCATCCTTTCAGGATAACGTCCTATATGTGGAATCTTGTTACCATTCCAGATATCAGTTGGAATTCCGTTATAATTTGAAACTTCACTCCCTGTCTGAAATTTTAAATCTCCCTGGCTGCCCTTTTGTACTCACTGATCGGATCTCTTGTCATTTTTAGTACCTAATAAACTCATGTATTCTAACAGTCAGGTAACTTCACCATTTCTGTGACTTGGACTATTGAAACTTATTTTGAATTCCTTGAAACTCTTTCAAAATTCCTAGGGATAAAGTCGAGAGGCTATTCGATGACCTACTATGGTATGACAGTTGTGCGCTGCAGCCATTAGTTGGATTATGGAGACTGAAGGTTCACTGCAACCAGTAGCGCACTGGCGAGGCAGGAACTTTAAGTTGAAGTAATTTCAGACATTCATAGGTTTCGGGTATTATTGAGACTTTGTCCTAAACTCTTCATATTTAGATCTCTTGAGTTGCTTCGTCGATAATTGTTTGAAAATGAATAAGGTTGATATGTTATTCGATAACATATTGTTAATTAAGTCATGGAACCGAAAGTTCACTGCAGCCAGACATACACTGGCGGGGCAGGGATTCTAAGTAAAGTGATTTCAAATATCTATATGTTTCCGGATACCATAGAAACTATATTCTATTTTCACATAATTATTGGTTTTCGAGAATCACAAACCCTTGCACGTTCATCCTGATTTGATATTGTATCTCCTGAGTATTGCGTACGTCTCCTCAATCAACACTTGTAAAAAAAATTCTTCTAGCATTTTATCGTTAGATCATTGAATTCCCCAAAGTTATACATTGCCAGATTTTAATTCCATACTTCGTTTGTGTTCTGTCTAAACTTCGATCTTAAGTCATGACTATCTGAACCATGATTTTTCTATCTTGTTCTAGTCCACTTGTGTTAAAAATATTGATATTTTATCATACTTAATAGTTGTGTCTTCATGATTTTGCTCCTCTAAGTTGTAATTGAAATTTTATTCTATCTCGTGCTTATTTGATTGTCGTTAGATCGTGTTATTTTAACTTCTTGTGTGTAATTATAATATTTGGTCTCAAGGCTCAAGGCTCAGAGCGTCATGGATCGACATAAGCATTGGGCGGACAGCAGCAGACTGACACTTGAGTTCGAGGTTGGAGACAGAGTATTCCTGAAGATCTCACCGACTAGGGGTGTCATCAGATTCGGCAGAGGCGGAAAGCTCAGTCCGAGATTCATCGGACCTTTCGACGTGACGGCACGGATTGGCGAGGTGGCGTATCGACTAGCGCTTCCAGCTAGCTTGGAGGGAGTACACGATGTCTTCCACGTATCTCAGCTTCGACGATACATTCCAGATCCGAGCCATGTGGTGGACTATTCTGAGTTGGAGGTGGGCCCGAGATTGACTTACGAGGAACAGCTAGTGGAGATCCTGGACCGGAGAGGGAAAGCTCTTGCGGAACCAGACTATTCCTCTTGTTCGCGTCATGTGGAGACACCACTCTCCGGGAAAGTCCACATGGGAGCACGAAGACGAGATGCGGGAACGCTATCCCACTCTGTTTGATTGATTTGATTGTACCCTGTTGTGGATTTCTATTTTCAATAAAATGACTGTATTTGGATCCTTTGTGAGTTACTGAGTTTTATGTTTGAGACTTTGAATTTCGAGGGCAAAATTTTTCTGAGGGGAGAATATTTGTAACTCCACTAATCATAATTTGGGTAATAATGATTTTCCTAGTTATTTTTTTCTTCTTTTGTTAATAGAAATTTTATTTCTATTTCCTTTTAGTTTAAGAGTTGGTGAGCCCAACCCTTATTGGGCTCTAGGCCAAATCCACATTCCTATTTTTCTTTCTTCCTTAAAATAAACTTTGAACTTTTTGTTCCTTTCATTTCAGGAGAGAGCCTTTTCAAAACTTTCAAATCCCTTAACCATTCTTATCCTTCCCTGTACCAACTGTCACTCCACCACCACCTCGACCATGTGGGGAGAAATGGAATGGCGCGCAAAATTTTCCTCTCCAACAAATTCATGCTTCATTCCCACGCTACCAGCCTATATAACAACCCCCCTCAATCATTATTACTCAGTGAAGTAATCTTTTCCTTCTTTCCAAATCCATTCTTCTTCATGAAACCAATCGAGAGATTAGAGCTCAGCCATGGCGGGAAGGAGCATTGCAGCCAAGGGGGAAAGGAGGTCGCATCACTCTTCATCAATGTCGATTTAACTCACCAAACTAGCTCATCTATTCTTCGTTTCTGGCCGATCAATCCTTGGTAAAATTTATCTCCATTCTTCAATTGGTTAGGTTTGAATCTTCATAGCAATTTGTTCAAACCAATTTCCTCGCATAGATCGGGATCCAGAATCAACAGATTTAGGTTTATTTATACAAGATCTGAATCTTCATCGTACTGTGCTATCAGGTGAGATCCATTGAACTCTCGAATTTGTGTGATTCATCAATTCAATTCAATACGAGTTATTTTTGAACCTTCTTTCAACTATGTATCAGTTCTTCGAGATCTCCATTCTTACTAAATCATAGCATTGATTAGTTGGGAAATTCATTTGGACAAGTGAGTTTTCCATCTCTATTTTTAAATCATAGATTAACAAGATGGAATTCCTGTACCAATGTCACCTGCTCATTCGTTTTGTAGGCTTGTTTCAATTGAGAACAGTCTTACATCTGTAGTGATCAGATCAGATCGAACCTTCATCTATCAGGTAACTAGTGGTTCTCAAATTATGTTGTTGTCTGGTTTTGGTTAAGCTATGATCTAGATTTTACTTAGCTTAGAAGTTACTGTTAGATTGTAAATGATCATGAAGTATTTAGACTTAACTATGAATGTTCCTTTAAATTCTTAAGTTTATAACAGCATGTTAGATTTAGTTTATGAGATGACTTTGGTTTGAGTTGAGAAGAAAATGCAGTAACTTGCAAACAACATGAAACATTGTTGACTGTTAGATTACTACATTTTCCTCTGAACCCTATAGCCATAGTGGTAGGGTCATAGCTGTGTACTGTTCTTGATAGAGAGAAGGTTATTCCTTACTGAAAAGGATATCTGGGCATGAATATTGGAATGGTAGTTTTTCAATTTCTAAATGGTTATGGACTGGAGTTCAGTAGTTGATTTCTATCACAACTGAGAGTGTATGAGAATAGGCTTTAGAGATTTTAGATTTGTTTTCAGTCATGTAGGATATGTTTAAGCCCTGTTTTGATTCTTAACTCAGTAATAGAGAGGGAGTACATGCCTTGTTGAATGGACTACATGTCCTGCAGTGAAGGCTGCACTACTATTTTTAGGACTGTTAATGCTAAGTCCTTTTTAAGCTATAGGTATCCTGTGCAATTGAAGGGTTAAATTCAGTACCCTGTCCAAGCTAGGTGCACAAGCAGGTTCTACAGCTTGTGCAAATTCTTAACACCTGGTAGTATAGGATGTTAGATTGTGGGTGTTTAGATTTCACTTTGGGTTGCATTTGAAAACTTAGTGAACTGGAATAGGATAGCTGTTGTGCACAGCTCATCTATTCCTGATGAAGACATGTCCACAACTCAGGAATCTGAGATTTGAGTCTCAGAAACTGAGACTTGTACAGTCCACAACATTGGGTATACAGTAGATAGTTTGTACTATATTTCTTGAGTCCAATTGGTGGTTTTGGTTGACATATACAGTAACCATTTACTCTGTTTTCTTCAAATCAGTTGTTCTCGATTTTTAACATGATTAGGATTGTAATCAGGTGGCCAGTTATGTTTCTGTATATCCTGTTTCCTGGCAGATTTCAGTGTGAACTTGAGAAGCCAATGAACCTATAACCTAGAACTAAATTGATCAGTATTTTTTAAGACTAACCACACCCTAGAGTGTTATCTGGATATCTATGGACTGTCAAAGTGCAGGACCTATTAAGTAGGGACTGTTTGATGTTAAGGATGGAACCCAACTGGTTTTAACCTGAGATAGCATATGGACACCTAGCAGTGGCTTAAGTGTTGATTGGTCCTATGTGGTATTGAAGAGTTGAAGTTTACATGTTAACCTATGACTGTTCAGTAGAATCAGTGAGGAAAATTAGAACCTGGGACATTGAGAACTCAGAATCTGAGAATGGGAGTTTCATTTTCAGAAACCTACCTTCTCAGGAAGACTCAGAACTTGAGAGTTCTTTCTCAGGAATATGAAGGATCTCAGGAACACCTGACAAGTTGGGAGTACTGTCTCAGGGTAGCCTGAGAACATTCTCAGGAACTAACCTGAGTGTCTCAGAAATCTGAGACACTTGTTGCATTCCAATGTATTTTCCAGTAATGAAATTCCTGTGTAAACACAGGAATGATTTCAGTTGACATTTTATCACTTGCACTTTGTAATCTGTCTTAGGAAATATGTAGTGGAGTTAACTTATGGTTTAAACCAATAAATGTATATAGAATTGCAAATTAGTTTTCTATTTTGATTATAGATTTTGACCCCATAGCAAGGTATGTTAGGAGTTGAATTCCTAAGACTAACTGGAGATGTAAGCCTCTAAATCATGATTAGCTTCTCTAGGTGATTAGTTCAACAAATAGTTAAGTGAATTATAGCGAGTAATTTTGAGTAGTTGATTTTAGGCTTAAAACCAATATCATAGTCTGTAGTTAGGAATATTAATTTTGCATGATACCAAGATAGAACTATATTTTTATTAACCAGCTTGTACACATTATTACCAATTACAGGAGATCATCCAGCTCTTGTGGTTACTTGTACTTTCCTGGAGCAAGACAAGTATACTCTACGGTTTTGTACTTTTCATTATATATCTTGTGCTTCCTTGAGTGACACAATTGCAACACGTCATGTACTTTCTGGTGCTCATGTTCTCTTGTTCTTATTACTTGTATCTGGGGTGGGGAAATATACTATCTATGTGACCAATCCCAAGAAACAACTCAGGTGTGTTTAGCTTAGGCCCCGCATCGTGCACGCGGGTCCTAAGTCACCCATTCATGTGCTTTCAGGTGCTTTCATGTGCTTACCCTAGCCGGTCACATATTTAGTTATATTTCAAATGTAGTACACACATGTTCAGAAGATTACCTTGTACTTATTTCCTGTGATTCCATGATATCATGTTCTTTCAGGTGCTTACATATCATGTTCTTACATTCATGTTCTTTCATGTACTTTACACTGTTCTTCATGTACTTATTCACCTGTTCTTCCTGTACTTTCCATGTTCCCTTGTACTTTCATATCATGATGTCTTGTTCATTACCTAGATTTGTACTTGCTCCGCTCCTGAATAGGATATGTTGCAGGTGAGATGGAGGCCTTGTGTGACACCTACTATGGACAGGATATTGCTTTCCCTACTGAGCCAGCTGAAGCTGCTTGTGACTTAGAGGCTGCAGAAGCCTAGTGCTTCTTAGTATTTTCCCATTATCTTTCCATGTATTGAGACTAGCAGACTCTTTTATTAGTTGAATGTAATATTTTAGATATTGTACTTTACTCTGGTTGGGACACATTTATATAGATGCTGTGATTTCATTTCATATTTATCTGGTTAGTTTCCCTAGATTGGTACAGCTTACTTTGTTGTGTCTAACAACAAAGGCTGGACGTGTCCGACTCGTATCCGGTTATTCGGAAGCGGATCAGTGACACTGCTCATGCGCGCATATGTAGGATGCATCAGTTTGTGGGGATACCACGTGGTGATTGCTGATGGAGGCACATGGACAATGCTGCTCTGATTGAGGAGTTGAATCCTTTCTGTTGCCTTTGCAGGCTGCGGCCGAGCTGACACGTAGCAATGGAAAGGATCTTTCAGTTACTGAGATCTTGGGTGATTAACACCCTTTCTTAGGCTGAATCGAGTCAAAGGACACGTGTCGTAGGTCCAAGGCTCGGAGATCTCGAATTTGGTGGGGAGTGATCTGATAGGATGCGTCTGGGATTGGGCGCATGAGGAGACTTTTGCTTGTAACCTTTAGGAGTCACGAACCAGTCTGGGCGTACGACTTTTGAGGCGCATGCGAGGCTTCAGTAGTGACTTTGACTTCTGTCTTTAGGGATCAGAGAAAAGTCTGAGGCGCATGGCTTTTGAGGCGCATGCAGAGATTTGGGCGCATGGTTGCGGAGGCGCATGCGAAATGGTGGGGCGGCCACGTGGCATGTAACCACCGGAGGAAAGTAATGATGATGCCGACATCAGTGACGCTTTGTCTTCTGAAAAAGCTGTCAACTGTTCAGTCCTTGGGGACTGGCTACTGTCGTGTCAGTCTTCAGCATTTAATGTTCTTTGACGGATGATGGGTTATTGAGTGGGCACGTCGATCTGCGTTCCACTAGGCACATGGGGATGCATGGGCGCATCCTTATAAGGCGCTTGGTGCTGATGGGCGCGTCTATATGATGCACGGTCCGGCCGACGCATCCGTTTGTATGACACGTCTTTATTGGCCCGACTGTTACGTTCATCGAGTGCTTTAAATAGCCATTTTTGACTTGGCTGAATTCGAAGCGTCAGATTCATCACCATTAATGTAAATTCATTACACGGGATTCGGAGAGCCCGCCACTTGGCATATGGGTTTGATTTGTCCGGCCTATAAATAGTGGCAAAGAGAGAGTTTGCTTCTCGTTGTCTCACGTCCTCCCGAATGAACTTGTTTGCTCGAGCACATTCTGTTGACGAGATGCTCCTGGGGGTGAAGATACGACGCATTGTCTTCATTGATGCACTTGAAGGTGACTGTTACATCCAAAAGTCGAAGTTGAGGGCTTCTGAGGCAGGCGGAAGGTGCCTGTTGCATCCAAAGATGGAGATGCTCGAGCCTCGTCTCCGTTATGCTGGAAGAGCCGCAGATCGGAATTACGGTGCCCAAATCATCTTCCTTGGGCTTTGGAGGCTCTTTCTTCTGTCAGAGTGGGTGTTTGCCCATTCTGGTTGTGTTGAAAGCCTTCTTTTGCCGCAGGTTGATTGCGGTGCTCTCCTCTTCCTTTGGAGAGCTCTTCCTCCAGCTAGGGGGTTGATTGCCTACCCTCGTTCTGCTCAATAAATGCTTAATATAGTCTAATACATGTCTACTCTCAAAAGTCTAAGTAAACAAAAGCCAACTAGGCGAGGTTTCCTGCAGGAACATCCTCGTAAAGCAGAGCCGGGTCCTCGGCAGTAATCCCATAGTATGTGTCGCAAAGTAACTCCTCCTCAGTAAGGACACCTACAACGTTATCCTGTCAGGACGGGAGCAAGTACTAAATCTAGCAAACTAGCATATGAAACATGGAAATGAACATGAGAGGAATAACTGGAAAGCATGGCATCACTCAATCTATCATGGCAAGGATACACATGTCATAGAGACAGATGTATATGTAATGTTTAAAACTGTAGCAAGTACGTGATCGGTCAATAGATGTACAATGTACCGAGGTACAATGTAAATAAAATGTACATATGTACAAGTAAAACAAGCGATAGATGTACATACGTACAAATACAGCTGGTGCGCCTACGACAAGGTATACATAAAAGGTCAACCTTGCTCGGTACGTACGTACGAGTAAGGGGCATGATCACGTACGCTACTAACAGTTTCCCCATAACCCATATCCTAATCATGTGAGAGATACATCAAGACTGTTCTAAGCATGGTAGTAACTGAAAGTACAACATGTAGAGATCTAACTTGCTACCCCAAGGATCAGCATTTAACATGGTGGGGTTTGCAGTTCATTTATGTGACAATATGTAAAGTTCGTAGAAAGTACTTGCCTCTAGCAAAACAAAACAAAACAAGCTGCGATAACAGTGCTATGGATGTCCAGTAACTCGTCACTGTAGAAATAAATGCAATAACTTAGCTTTTACACTAAGCTAAAATACTAGAACACTAATTGGTGCGACACGACTTGTGACTGGGCACCTAGCCAAAATGATGACTTGGCATAGGAGACCAATGTGGGGTGACACACTATGTTAACTAACTTTCCAGGGTCTTTATACTAGTGAGGGATGGGGTTCAACACGACTAAAACTCCAAACAACACAAAAAGCTACAAGTCGTAATTAATCAATAAATAAATCAAAAGATCATTGTGTTCTAACAATTTTGAAGTAGACAAAAAGCCTAGTTTTCCTTAAAGTAAAGTACCAAGGTGATCCTTGTTAATCATAGAAATTTATTATAATTTTTTTGGAATTTATTAACCAGTACAAGTATTTTATAAAAATCAGTTTTTTAAGTATACAGAAAAAAGAGTTTTGGTTTCATATGCCAAACTAGTGGCAAAACAGTAAATTAAATACTACAAAAATTATACTAAATTAGCTAACTTAACATAGTATCTAAATACTATTTTTCCATAATTTTAGCAGCACTTTAAGTATTTTTAGAAAATCAAAAACAGCAATGCACACAATAATTAATTATCTGCGTATTTTGTCCATGTATATAATTTGAACCAAAGTTCAAATATAGGACCCAAGGCCATGAATCAAGTCCAATATGACTTGTACAGGTCTTGAATGTGTGAAAACACATTTGGGCCCAAATACCCATGCTAGGCTTGGACACCAAATGGTTGCAGTAATTCAAATATACTGAAAATACTAGGTGATAGGACTGCAAAATAAATATTAATATTTTAATAAGGTTAAGTTTTACATAGTAACTATAAAAGTATGAATATTATCTTATAAAGATAATTTGTACTAAGCTAAGTGAAATACAAAAATAATATATATATATATATATATATATATATATATATATATATATATATATATATATATATATATATATATTTTTTATATATATATATATATATTTATGTATATATATATATATATATATATATATATATATATATATATATATATATATACATAAATATAGAGATATTTATGCATATAAGAAAATACCCAACTATATATTATATATATATATATATATATAGAAATATATATATATATATATATATATATATATATATATATATATATATATATATATATATATATATATATATATAAAATATATATATATATACATAAGAAAAACTCAACTATATAATATATATATATATATACAAAAATAATGTATACATATACACATAATAGTATATATATATATATATATATAGTAATATATATATACACAAGAAAATATATATACATAAATATATATGTATACATAATACATATATATATATATATATATATATATATATATATATATATATATATACATAGAATAATAAAGTACAAGAGAATAAAGTATATATACATATACATAAGAAAAACAGTAAGTATATATACAAAAATACAGTATATAAAATTATATATATATATACAAAAATATGTATATACATATATATATAAATAACAAAAGAAAAAGAAAAAGGAAAAAGAAAAGAAAAAGAAAAGGAAAACGCAGCAGTGGCCGGGCTCGAACCCGAGCCATCACAGCGTGCGGGGGGGGGGGGTTAAATTAGGATGGGCTGGCCAGGGGGTCAGCCCATTAGTTGTGTTAGGGAAAGGGTTGGGTTCATTTTATTTCATTTAGGTTGATTATACTTAAAAAAATATAAAAACCATCATGTGTCCTGACAGTTAAGGACACAGGGTTTTCTCGTGTCCGTGCTTCGCTCGACACGTACGAACCCTAATTCTCGTGTCCAGCTACTGGACGAACATCCCCGTGTCCTGGCGAGTCTTATATGTGAAGACGAGACTCGCACGACACGAATCGAAGCTGACACTTACGTGTCCGATCAACCCAGGGTGAATCGAAGGTCGGGGACGGCGGAGGAGACGTCGGGACGGCGGCGCTCTAGTGGCGCTGCCTCCAGCTCGGCAAGGCGAAGCGGATGACGGTGGTGGCGGCTGTCGACGACGAGTGGTGAGGCTGGACAGGGGCTCGCCGTAGCTAGGGTTCCGGTGGGGTGAGAGGGGGTGATGGGGCGGCGCTGGCGGTCGTGGGGAGTGTTTAGGGTTAGGGTCTGGTCGAGGGGAGTGGGGGGAACTTTTATAGGAGGTTTTCGAGGCGGTCGGGCAGCCGGATTCGGCGGGGGCAGGGCGGCTAGTCGTCGGGGCAGCGGGGTTGGTGAGGGAGCTGGAGGAGAGAGAGAGAGAGAGCTGTCGTGTGAGAGAGGGGGGGGTTTGGGTAATTTTGCAATTAGGTTTTTCAGTTTAGGGAAATTGCATAAAGGCTTCTATCAGCATAAAATGCAAAATAACATTTGCATTTCATAATTAAGAACAAATCATATATTATAAACTGACATAAAATTAATTCTAAAAATTGCAAAACTTATTTAATTAATTTTAAATAATTTGCAAAGTGATATTTTTATATTTAAAACTCATTTAAAAATATAGAAAATTCCTAAAAATCCTAATAAAATATTCTAAGGCTAAAACTAACAGTAAAATTTAATTAGCACTAATAAAACTAAAATTGAAAAACAGGGGCTTACAAGTCTTCCCTCCTTGAAAAATTTTGTCCTTGAAATTCACAAGGATTGAAGACCCAACAATATTCTAACATAGCAAGTAATGCAACAAAATGACTAAGGCTGCGATCGAAACTAACCTCTAGGGTATTAAGCGGGAACGGGTGGTTCCCTCGCAGCGGTTGGGTCGAACAAGTAGGGGTATCTCTCCCTCATGTCCGACTCCCTCTCCCAAGTAGATTCACCTGGGGAGTGACGGATCCAAGCTACTCGTACTAGGGGTATAACCTTGTTCCTCAGCCTCTTCTCCCTTCTGTCTAATATCTCCTCTGGCTGCTCAGAAACTTTAAGGCTCGGTCCGACCTCCAACTCTGAATGATCTAGCACATGACTGGGGTCTGGAACATACCTCCTCAGCTGAGATACGTGAAAGACGTCGTGAACTCCTGCTAGATTGGGTGGAAGTGCAACCCTGTAAGCTACCTCTCCGATCCTGCCAAGTACCTCGAACGGCCCGATGTATCTGGGGCTCAGCTTCCCTCCTCGTCCGAACCGGATCGTCCCTCGAGTAGGTGATATCTTCACTAGCACCATATCACCGTCTGCGAACTCCATCGGCCTGCGACTAGCATCAGCCCAGTATTTCTGCCTGTCCTGAGCTACTCTGAGCCTGTCTCTGATCATCTCGACTTTCTCTGCTGCATCCGTGATCATCTCCGGCCCAAGCATAACTCTGTCTCCGACATCATCCCAAAAGAGCGGTGTGCGGCATCGTCGTCCATATAGCGCCTCGAAAGGAGACATACCAATACTGGCCTGGTAGCTGTTGTTGTATGAAAACTCTACCAAGTGCAGATGGCTCTCCCATGATCCTCCGAAGTCCAGCACGCAGGTCCTCAGCATATCCTCTAGTGTCTGTATCGTCCTCTCGGACTGCCCATCTGTCTGCGGGTGGTACGTCGTACTGAACTTGAGCCTACTGTCCAATTCCTCCTGCAAGCTCCTCCAGTAGTGGGATGTGAATCTGCTGTCTCTGTCTGACACGATGCTCACCGGCACTCCGTGTAGGCGAACTATCTGCTGCATGTATAGCTCCGCCAACTTCTCGGTGGAAAGCCCCACCTTGAAGGATATGAAGTGCGCACACTTCGTCAGCCTGTCTACGATGACCCAGATGGCATCCTTCCTTCCTTGGGAACGAGGAAGCCCTGAAACGAAGTCCATCGTAATATGTTCCCACTTCCACTCAGGAATGGGTAACGGCTGCAACAAACCAGCTGGCCTCTGGCGCTCCGCCTTGACCTGCTGGCAAATTAGGCATCTCGAGATGAAATGTGATACATCCCTCTTCATCCCGTGCCACCAAAGATGTTCCCGTAAGTCACGGTACATCTTGTTAGCACCAGGGTGAATAGAATATCTCGATCGGTGCGCCTCCTGCAAAATTACCTCTACTAGCTCTCCCTTCGGCACGCACAATCGGCTGCCATGCCTCAGGGATCCATCCTCTGCTATAGTGAAGTCATCCAGCAATCCAGCTAATGCCTGGGGTCGAAGTCTGCAAAGACTCTCATCTGTAGACTGTGCCTTCCGGATCTGCTCCATCAATCCTGACTGAATGTCAAGTGCCATCATCTGTATCACTGATCCTGGCCGAACTAGCTCGATACCGAGCTTCTCCAGATCCTCCCACAAATGCCGATCAATCATCAGGTACCATGCCATCAGATGCCTGCTCAGCGCATCCGCCACCACATTTGCCTTCCGGGGTGATACTGTAAATCGATGTCGAAGTCCTTCATCAACTCCAACCATCGTCTTTGCCTCATGTTCAGCTCTTTCTGCATGAACACATACTTCAAGCTTTTGTGGTCAGTAAAGATTTCCACACGCTCTCCGTATAAGTAATGTTTCCATAACTTGAGTGCAAAGATCACCACAGCTAACTCTAGGTCATGGGTAGGATAATTCCTCTCATGAGTACGCAATTACCTAGATGCATAAGCAATCACGTTCCCATGCTGCTGTAGGACACATCCTAGCCCCTTCCCAGAAGCATCACTGTATATGGTGAAACCTCCAAACCCTGAAGGTAAAGTAAGAACTGGAGCGGTCGTCAGCCTCCTCTTCAGCTCCTCAAATGCCGCCTGGTAGTCCTCTGACCAAATGTACTCTGCGTCCTTTCGCGTCAGCTTCGTCATGGGTTCAACTATCCTAGCAAAGTCCTGGACGAACTTTCTATAATAGCCTGCTAAACCCAGAAAGCTCCTGATCTCTGAAACTGACGTCGGAGCCTTCCACGTCTCAACTGCAGCAATCTTCCTGGGATCCACCGAGATTCCATCTCCAGTGACTACATGGCCGAGAAACTCCACTCGGTCTAGAAAGAACTCGTACTTCGGCAATTTGGCAAATAATCTCTCCTGCCTCAGAATCCCCAAAACTATCCGCAAGTGCTCTGCATGCTCCTCTGGCGTCTTCGAGTATATCAGGATGTCGTCGATAAACACCATGACGAACTTATCCAGATATTGGTGAAATATCTTATTCATCAAGTTCATAAAGACAGCTGGCACATTTGTGAGACCAAATGGCATCACCAGAAACTCGTACTGCCCGTACTTCGTATTGAACGCCGTCTTCTGGATGTCTGCTGGCCTAACCTTCACCTGGTGGTACCTGGATCTCAAGTCTATCCTGGAAAACACCTTCGCCCCGCTCAACTGGTCGAACAAATCATCTATCCTGGACAGAGGATATTTGTTCTTGATGGTGATGGCATTCAAAGTCCGATAGTCAATACACAACCGGACTGTACCATCCTTCTTAGGCACAAAGATCACTGGTGCTCCCCATGGAGAAGCACTGGATCGAATGAAACCCTTTTTCAACAGGTCATCAATCTGCTCTTTCATCTCTATGGCCTCCTTGGGATTCACTCTATAGCAAGCCCGGGATACTGGTGATGAACCCGGCACTAAATCTATGGTGAACTCCACATCTCTGTCAGGCGGAAGTCCTGGAAGATCCTCTGGGAATACATCCATAAACTCCCTAATGATAGGGTGTGGCGGTGCTGCGTCCCCGACTGTAGCACAACAGTTCGGCTCTAGGCTGATCTCCGGCCCTGTCCTCCTGACATTGAATGGTGCTGTGCCTGGGGGACTGAACAAAATACTACCCTCATGGCAATCAATAGATGCATGGGCGTAGCTAAGCCAGTCCATCCCCAATATGATATCATAA
Organism: Iris pallida; assembly: GCA_029216955.1. Taxonomy (NCBI): domain Eukaryota; kingdom Viridiplantae; phylum Streptophyta; class Magnoliopsida; order Asparagales; family Iridaceae; genus Iris; species Iris pallida. The sequence goes on along the minus strand of JANAVB010037202.1, from coordinate 2,507 downwards.
CCGGGGAGTGGCATCACAAAGAATCGCCCTCTGAACTCTCTCCCGGCTATAAAAATAGAACATCTATAGATAGATCTAATAGGCACTGGTCCTCCTCCTGTCATCACTCTACTAATCTCCGCAGTAGGTGTAGCTACTAGATGATGTTTATGCATAAACTTTAATGATAGGAAGCTATGAGATGTACCAGAATCAAACAAACATACAGCTAGAAAAGTATACAAATAAACATGACCTGTGATGACGTCAGCTAAGTAATCCGGCTCCGAAACCTGCTCCGGCTCTGGCTCAATGGCTAGACTATAAACCCTCCCCTGAGGTCCCTTCTGCTGCTGCAGATGCTGCCCGAACCTCTGCTGCTGAGTCGGGAGCGGTCCTCTAGTCTTCGCTACTGGGCATTCCCGTATCATGTGGGTGGCAGACCCACAAACTAAGCACTGCTTCAGCCTCTTCCTGCAGATGGAGTAATCGGTCCTCTAGTCTTTTGCCGCAGGTTGATTGCGGTGCTCTCCTCTTCCTTTGGAGAGCTCTTCCTCCAGCTAGGGGGTTGATTGCCCACCCTCGTTCTGCTCAATAAATGCTTAATATAGTCTAATACATGTCTACTATCAAAAGTCTAAGTAAACAAAAGCCAACTAGGCGAGGTTCCCTGCAGGAACATCCTCGTAAAGCAGAGCCGGGTCCTCGGCAGTAATCCCATAGTATGTGTCGCAAAGTAACTCCTCCTCAGTAAGGACACCTACAACGTTATCATGTCAGGACGGGAGCAAGTACTAAATCTAGCAAACTAGCATATGAAACATGGAAATGAACATGAGAGGAATAACTGGAAAGCATGGCATCACTCAATCTATCATGGCAAGGATACACATGTCATAGAGACAGATGTATATGTAATGTTTAAAACTGTAGCAAGTACGTGATCGGTCAATAGATGTACAATGTACCAAGGTACAATATAAATAAAATGTACATATGTACAAGTAAAACAAGCGATAGATGTACATCAAATACAGCTGGTGCGCCTACGACAAGGTATACATAAAATGTCAACCTTGCTCGGTACGTACGTACGAGTAAGGGGCATGATCACGTACGCTACTAACAGTTTCCCCATAACCCATATCCTAATCATGTGAGAGATACATCAAGACTGTTCTAAGCATGGTAGTAACTGAAAGTACAACATGTAGAGATCTAACTTGCTACCCCTAGGATCAGCATTTAACATGCTGGGGTTTGCAGTTCATTTATGTGACAATATGTAAAGTTCGTAGAAAGTACTTGCCTCTAGCAAAACAAAACAAAACAAGCTGCGATAACAGTGCTATGGATGTCCAGTAACTCGTCACTGTAGAAATAAATGCAATAACTTAGCTTTTACACTAAGCTAAAATACTAGAACACTAATTGGTGCGACATGACTTGTGACTGGGCACCTAGCCAAAATGATGACTTGGCATAGGAGACCAATGTGGGGTGACACACTATGTTAACTAACTTTCCATTTATACTAGTGAGGGATGGGGTTCAACACGACTAAAACTCCAAACAACACAAAAAGCTACAAGTCGTAATTAATCAATAAATAAATCAAAAGATCATTGTGTTCTAACAATTTTGAAGTAGACAAAAAGCCTAGTTTTTCTTAAAGTAAAGTACCAAGGTGATCCTTGTTAATCATAAAAATTTATTATAATTTTTCTGGAATTTATTAACCAGTACAAGTATTTTATAAAAATCAGTTTTCCTAAGTATACAGAAAAAGAGTTTTGGTTTCATATGCCAAACTAGTGGCAAAACAGTAAATTAATACTACAAAATTATACTAATTAGCTAACTTAACATAGTATCTAAATACTATTTTTCCATAATTTTAGCAGCACTTTAAGTATTTTTAGAAAATCAAAAACAGCAATGCACACAATAATTAATTATCTGCGTATTTTGTCCATGTATATAATTTGAACCAAAGTTCAAATACAGGACCCAAGGCCATGAATCAAGATATGACTTGTACAGATCTTGAATGTGTGAAAACACATTTGGGCCCAAATACCCATGCTAGGCTTGGCACCAAATGGTTGCAGTAATTCAAATATACTGAAAATACTAGGTGATTGGACTGTAAATAAATATTAATATTTTAATAAGGTAAAGTTTTACATAGTAACTATAAAAGTATGATATTATCTTATAAAGATAATTTGTACTAAGCTAAGTGAAATACAAAAATAATATATATATATACATAATATAGAGATATTTAGCATATAAGAAATACCCAACTATATATTATATATATATATATATATATATATAAGAAAAACTCAACTATATAATATATATATATACAAAAATAATGTATACATAACACATAATAGTATATATATTATATATATATATAATATATATATAGTAATATATATATATATACACAAGGAAATATATATACCTACATATAAAAAAAAAAATAAAAAAAAATGAGACATAATACATAATATATA
>JANAVB010037201.1:0-45674 GCA_029216955.1 Iris pallida | reverse complement strand
TATTGACTTTTATTGAGACTTTGTAGACTAGCCTAGAAGCTAACCCTAGCTATGGTGACCCTAGTCTAACTTAAGTTAACCATTTTTTAGTCATTAGAAACTAGTTTTAAATAGGAGAATCAAGATTAAGTGAAATGGTTTCATGACTTATGATTTATTCAATGACTTGTGATTTTCCATTCAATGACTTGTGACTTAAGCCCATAGGCCTATAGTATGAAACCCTAACCCTAACTAAACCCTAGTGGCCACCACAAGAGGATCCCCCCTATTTAATGTCCTATTGACTTGTTCTTGCCTCTTTTGTGCTCATTCAAGTTTTAGAAGGAAAGGTAAATCTCTACTTTCCTAAATTCTAATAAATTTATTTTTAATCCTTTTTGACCCAAATCTTTTGCATATGATTCTAATCAACCTCTACTTGCTGATTTTGAGGAGCTATTTCAGTTTTAGAGCAATTGGGAGGATTTGGCTAACAACAGGAACCGTTTGATTTGGGGCTTTTTTTTATCCTTGCAATCCATAGGTAAACCCTTGTAATTCTATTTAATTCCTGATTTTAGTGTATGGTAGCCTAGATCTATGTGTCCCCTAGCTATAGTGGTAGTTTGGTGTCGTTTGCATTAGATTTCTTGTCCGTATCGGACACGTATCAAACCCATAGGCTAGGTGTTTGTGGAAATGCCACAACCATTCCTCTTCACTGTTTTTGCAATTATTTTTGAATGGATCCCTAGATATAGGGTGGTTTGCTTGATTCGTGTCCTTATTTTCTGATTTTGGAGTCGTGTCGTGTCCACACGAGGACACGAACACGCTGTGGCTGAACTGTGTACAGTATCCTGCCACTCGGGGTCAATTTCTCACTGTATAGGACACGAGGACACGACAATTTTTGGGAGAATGTTAGGGCACTGACTGACATGGGTCTCCCAAAGTTGAGCTCAGATGGTTGCGTGTGCGAGGAGTTCTCCTCCCCGTACTGGTCACACGAGCTGTTGTACGCGCGCCATTAGCCACTGACACGCGGCTAGAAATGACACGACACATGTCTAGGACACGGTGCAGGGTATCAGGGGTAGCCCTACCCCTGGCGTATACGTGTGCACGACCACGTGTCCCCACGTGGCCTATATCGTGCGCTGGATATGCGTGCATGCGTGCACGACGCTGTGTCCAGTCACAGTGCTCGTGGGTGTTTTGGTGTCGTAGACACGGCTGTGTCCACTTGGTTGGACACAGACCCTTGTGAGACACGTGCACGTGTGTGGGATGGGTTACCAACCAATAAATTGTTATATTAACAAGTTTTTATAGTTCGAATTTAATTTCCCTATTTGACTGATACCCTGTGTTCCTGTTTTCGATTTCTGAATTAAAATGTGTTTTCAAACCATTTTTCATGATTTAATTTGCCATATTAACTCATCTACATATTTATTAGTTACTGCAATGATTGGTTATTGATTGGTGTTTGAGAATAGTAATTTCGATTGGGTTTGGACTGAGTAATGTGTAGACTGTTAAATATGAACTGTCATTGCCATTTCCTGAAACACTTGTTCAACACTTTAAAATTCCTGAGATTGCTGGAATGTTTCATGTCACATTGCACACCACTGATTTCAGATTCTATTTGACACATTCCTGCCTAATGAAAATTGGGTTCCTATTTTCCTATTGTGATCACTGATTTTGAACTATCATTGAATTTCTGAGTTGTACACACTGTTACCTATTCCCTGTTTCCACATTACACCTCCTGTCATCTAACACACACAAATCACATTCCTGAAACTGCCTAAAACCTATCCACACACTTCACAAATTCCTGCACCTATTAACTATAGCTATTGTATCACATTCAAACACACACACACTTGACACATTGACACCCTATTTAACTATCACTTGACACATTACACTACACCCTCAAATGTACCATACACCACAACACACAAATTGTATGTCACACATGATTGTCACATGGTCACACTACCCTATCTATAGTTTTGCCACACACACACTAACAACCTAAAATATGAAACTGTTTCCCTATATTCACTACACACAATAGTGTATCACATGTACACACACACAAGTTAGTTGTAACACATACACATGTCTCCTCTCTCTATATCACTATATGTTAATGTATATATTTTGTCTATATGCATAATGTGACCTATATGTATATGTGAATGATAAATTATATTAACTTAGTGTATATATATACAATATGTGTGAAATGTGTGAAATAGACCAATGGCCTATAGCCTATATACATGGCACATAGCCTATGGGGTGTATCCTTGTGTGATACAGCCTATATATATGGCATGAATGCCCAGTGAATGTGTGTTGTTGACTTGTATAGACTAGTTTTGATGTGTGGTTGCTAGACTAGGCTGGTTAGGCTTAGTGAGACTTGTTTGGGTTAGGCTTGACCTTTGACCTAGTTTGACTAGAATAAGTTGACTAGAGTTGACCAAGGGTTGACTTTAGCCTAGATTGACCCAAAACATCATGTAGATGCATTGTAGCAGTCTATTATACTATTTTGGACATGTAGTGACTTGTACTGTTCTATAGGAGATAGACACCACTCCTCGGACAGTAGATTCTCTTCAGATATTCAGGATACCAGGCGAGTACATTCTCTGATCATTTTATATCTTGTTTAGGATTATATTTCCTGCTTTAGATTACTTTACTTTATACTGACACATTGGCAACACGGATTAGTACTATATGGATCTTGTCGTGCGATGTTATCCCCTTAGCGGATACATCGGGTATTTCATATTCGTGTACTTTATCATGAGCATCGTGTACTCCTTGTATTCTTGTTATTGTGTATAAATATGTGAAATCGTGTATACTCATGTGCTCACATGATCATCGTGTACAACTATACTTTGTGTGCAATAACATAACTTAACTAGATCCTTGTGTATTGATTGGGACGGGGAGAGTAGAAGTGGTATGTATTCAATCTTGTAGATTACTCTTGTACAATCTCTGTAGATTACTCGGGTACAATATCGCACCGTTTACATAACCATCTTGTACTCTGAATCACTAGCACTGATTAGTTCTGTCACGATCCGCTACCCAAATTGTTGGGCCGGGAGTCATGTCCAGCCTACGCTTGAGATAAAGCGTAGTAAGCTGTTCCAAAGATATCAAGGTAAGACTAAAATGTGCTAACAGTTCTATAAGTAATAAAGAGTCAGAAATATCCCAAACACAAAAGTCATCTCGTATATAAGAAAGTTCCAAGTACAAGTCCATAATGTAAAGCTGGATACAGGTCCAGTCACAAAATACATAGTCTAATACATGACTACTCTCAAAAGTCCAAAGTAAATAGACAACTAGACGAGTTTCCCCGCAGGTACATCCTCGTAAGATAAAGTCTGGTCTTCGGCAGCAACTCCATAATAGGAATCGCAGAGCAACTCCTCCTCAGTAAGTATACCTAAAACGTTATCCTGTCAGGGGCGTAAGTACTGATTCTAACAAACATAATACTGATCATGTGATGGAAAGAAATGACATATCATTTTTATCCAGTTTTTAGATACATTTTATATGGCAATAATTATTTGTTTTAAAGTTTAAAACTGTAGTAGGTGAGTGATCAGTCAATAGGTAATCAGGATGTACAGTGGTACATATCAATTTTTGAAGTGTACATACGTACCCTTAACGGCATCGGTGTATGTCATACACAAACGCGGAATCAGACATACGACAAAGTTACATATAGAATGTAACAGTGCTCGGTAAATACATACGGAGAAGGAGGCATGATCACTTACACTACTAACAGTTTCCCCTTAACCCGTTGTTTAAACATGTGAGAGATATGAAAACTGTCATAAACATGGTAGAGACTGAAAGTAATACAACATGTGAAGTTTTAACTTGCTACCCAAGGATCAGCATTTAATATGGTTGGAATTCAATAGTTTATGGTTATAGCAGTATGTAAAGTTTGTAGAAATACTTGCCTTTAGCAAAGAAAGCAGCGATAAAAATGCTATAGATGCCTAGGTGACTCGTCACTGTAGAAATAAAACATAAACTTAGTTTTTATACTAAGTTAAACATTAAGTCACTAGTTGTGTGCTACAACTTTCTGATTGGACACCTAGCCAAATGATGACTTTAGCATAGGAGACCAATGTGGGATGACACAATACCCTAACTAACTTTCCAGGGCCTTTACACTAGTGCTGGGTGAGGTCCAATACTATAACAACGCAAAACGACACAAATCATTGCAAGTCGTAACTATTCAATAAATAATTAAACTGTACACTATGCTCTAACAATTTTTGAGATAGAAAAAGCTCAATTTATAAAAAAAAAAGTACCAAAATGATTCTTGTTAATTATAGAAATTTATACTAATTTTTCTGGAATTTATAAACCTTCATAAATATTTATTAAAATCAGCAAACATATGTATCCTGAAAATGAGTTCTGTTTTCCCATTTTTATAAAATACCAAAGGTACTTATTAAATGCTGGAAAAAATTGTAATAAATTAGCTAAATTAACATAGTATTTAAAAAAAAATTTCCCAGATTTTTATAGCACTTAAAATATATAAAATTCAAAAACAATAAGTAACACTTTCTGTAAAATAATTAATTAATTATTTACTATTTTGTCCATGTATTCAAAATTGAACGAAGTCCAGATACAGGACCCAGAGCCATGAATCAAGTCCAATATGACTTGTACAGACTCTGAATGTATTAGACACAATTGGGCCCAAAAACCCATGCTAGGCTTGGACATCAATTGACCATAATTAATAAAATACAGGAATTTAAATATAATAATATATTTTAAAGTGGTAAAAATACAAGTCACAAATTTATATAATAAAATAACTTGTAAAATTTTACATAATAATATTTAGCACTAAAATTTGTATTTGAAAATATACAAAATATATAGGAATATATATATATATATATATACTATTAAATTTATTATATTATATAACATAAATATAATATATTATATTATATATATATTATATATATATATATAGTATATATAAAATATATATATATATATATATTAATAATATATATATATATATATATATTATATATATTATAAAAATAATACATATAATATATAATATATATAATAATAAAACTAAAACAAAACAAAACAAAACAAAAGAAAAGGAAAGAGGGGGATCGAACTCGGGTCAGGGCAGGGGGGTGTTAGGCGCGGTAGGGCTGGCCAGGGGGTCAGCCCGAGTCTGTTGTTAAGGGAAAGGGTTTGGGTTTTATTTATGTTAGAATTAGGTTAATGGGTTTCTAAACCCAAAAGCACGATCTAAACCGTTAACCCAATAGCCTAAATAACAGTTCGACTCGTGTCCAATGTTCAGGACACGAACATGAAATCTGACCCAGTGTCGTGTCCGCGCCCAGCACAACACGCACGACACTACTAACGCGTGTCCAACCCTACTATTGGGTTCCCCGTATCCAGGCGAATGACATACGTGAGTTGGGACACGTACACACATTTTTGAAGCTGTTACCTTCGTGTCCGGCGAGCTGGGGGTCGTGGAGGGTGCTGGACGGCGACTAGGGCATCGTGGTCGTGGCGCTGGGGTGGCGCTGCACTCGCCTCGGCTTGGCGAACTCGTCGGTGGTGGTCGATGGTGGTGTAGGCGGCTGTGGAGGTGGCGCTAGGGGTCGTCGAAGTTAGGGTTAGGGTTCGTCGGGAAAGAAGGGCTGTTATGGTCGAAATTTAGACTAGGGTTAGGGTTTCGGTATGGAAGGGTATTTATAGAGGGAAGGAGGTCGGTTTTAGGGCTGGGTCGGCCGGGAAATACGGAGAAGTCGGTGGTCGTCGGGGCAGCTGGCCGAAGACGTGGGCGGGTGACTGGCAAATTACAACAAGGTCCCCCAAATTTTGGGTTTTGCAGAAGAGTCCCGCGCCTATCAGTTTGCAAACTATTATTTGCAAACCAAAATTAAACAATTTATATATTTGCAAATCGACATTAAAACAAATTTAATATTACAAATAATATTAAAACAATTCAATTAATTACAAAATAATATATTTTGATTTTAAAAACTATTTAAAAATCATTTAAAAATTCTAGAAAAATTCCTAGCAATTATATTAATTAATTTTAAATATATAAAAGCTATTTAATATTATAAAAATATTATTTTGAAATTTAGGGGCTTACAAATCTTCCCTCCTTGAAAAATTTTGTCCTCGAAATTCACAAGGATAGAAGACTCTACAATCATTCTAATATAACAAGCAATGCAACAAGACTAAGGCTACGATCAAAACTAACCTTTAAGGTATCAAGCGGGAACGGGTGGTTCCCTCGCAGCTGTTGGGTCAAAAAAGTAAGGATATCTCTCCCTAATGTCCGACTCTCTCTCCCAAGTATTCACCCGGAGAGTGACGGCTCCAAGCTACTCGTACTAAGGGTATAACTTTGTCCTCAGCCTCTTCTCCCTCCTGTCCATATCTCCACCGGCTGCTCAGTGACTGCAAGGCTCGGTCCGATCTCCAACTCTGAATGATCTAGCACATGGCTGGGTCCGGAACATATCTTCTCAGCTGAGACACATGAAAGACATCGTGAAGTCCTGCTAGCTTGGGTGGAAGTGCAACCCTGTAAGCTACCTCTCCGATCCTGCCAAGTATCTCGTACGGTCCGATGTATCTGGGGCTCATCTTGCCTCCTCGTCCGAACCGGATCGTCCCTCTAGTAGGTGATATCTTTACTAGCACCATATCTCCGTCAGCGAACTCCATCGGTCTGCGAATAGCATCGGCCCAGTATTTCTGTCTGTCCTGAGCAACTATAAGCCTGTCTCTGATCATCCCGACCTTCTCTGTTGCATCTGTGATCATCTCTGGCCCAAGCATAACTCTGTCCCCAATGTCATCCCAAAAGAGCGGTGTACGACATCGTCGTCCATACAGTGCCTCGAAAGGACATACCGCTGCTGGCTTGGTAGCTGTTTTGTATGAAAACTCTACCAAGTACAGATGGCTCTCCCATGATCTGCCAATGTCTAGCACACAGGTCCTCAACATGTCCTCTAGTGTCTGTATCGTCCTCTCGGACTACCTATCTGTCTGCAGGTGGTACGCTGTACTAAACTTGAGCCAACTGCCGAACTCCTCCTGCAAGCTCCTCCAGTAGTAGGACGTGAATCTGCTGTCTCGGTCCGACACGATACTCACGGTACTCCGTGCAAGCGAACTATCTGCTGCATGTATAGCTCCGCCAACTTCTCGGTGGAAAGCCCCACCTTGAAGGGTATGAAGTACGCACACTTCGTCAGCCTGTCCACGATGACCTAAATGGCATCCTTCCCTCCTTGGGAACGAGGAAGCCCTGAGACGAAGTCCATCGTAATGTGTTCCCACTTCCACTCGAGAATGGGTAACGGCTGTAATAGACCAGCTAGCCTCTGGCGCTCTGTCTTGACCTGCTGGCAAACTAGGCATCTCGAAATAAAACGTGATACATCTCTCTTCATCCCATGCCACCAAAGATGTTCCCGCAAGTCACGGTACATCATGTTGGCACCAGGGTGAATAGAATATCTCTGTCACGACCCGCACCTAATGTAGGGGCACGAGAAGTGGGTACGTCCAGCCTACGCCGCAGTGTCGGTGGTAGAACGCTGTCCTAGGTTACTATCTAATCAACAACTCATGCAATTATATAATGTACTTGTCAATATCTCAACTCCGAAAGGAGGACAAGTATAGATATAATAAAATCTCAATCACAGTCTAAGTACAAAAAGATAACACAAAAGTTTATAACTAAAGACTGAACAACAACATTTATAAACTACTAAATAATAATATCTCAAACAACTCAAATACAACTCGTATCTCAAGTTATTACAATTCAAGTTCTAAAACATGAAAACTAAACAAGCCTACTAGCTAGTCTCCCGATCACTCCTGAGTGTCGGGGCCCTAGGTAGCTAAGCCATCTCCTGCTCCAAGGCAAGTAGGGCAAATGTCCTCAGGGTAATCATCTGTAATATTTCAACAGGTCTAGTCAGGACATGAACGAGTACAATTCATCAAAAAATCCTAAGTAAATGACAGATAACTATAAAGCAGTTATAGACAGTTGTATTGATGAACATGGCAGTTTGTACGAGTAATGATGTAGAGAGCAGTTAAGGTACAAGGAAGTAAGGTAACTAAACAAGAGGAGAAGCATGGCAAGAAAGACTGTAAAATAAAATCTAGCTGAACTAGAGTAACATGATGAGTCCAGACAGTACAATATAAGTCCAGTGTAATCCCAATGTGAGTCTAATACAAGATGAGTCGAATGTGATTCCAGTACAGTATGAGTCGAATGTGATTCTAATCATTGTTCTAATAAGGTGATTCGAATAAGGTGGTACGAATAAGGTGATTCGAATAAGGTGATACGAATAATGATTCACATGATGTTCAAACAATGATTCGAATAAATTCTCCAAGTGTGTTTAAAATATCAAGATCGACATGTAAACGGTTGTAGGTAATACGGTACACCACACACTCGGCCAAGTATGGGATGGCTATCGTTCGAATATCATTCACAGAGGGGTGATTCGAATAGAGGGATATGTCTACATGTCTAATCAGTATTTCCCCACCCAGTCTAATACAAATAAATCCATAATCCAACACATAAGACGAATACATGTCCAACCAGCACATGAAGATACGAATAGGGTGATTTGAATAGTGATTCATATGGTGATTCGTATGGTGATTCGATTAATAGAGGCAAGACGAGTAAGTATGTGTGTCGCATACATGGATTCAGTAATAACAATACGTGTTTGTAACAAGAATCAAATAGAACTAACTAGAACTGAAGTACAGTAATTGACAAGTAAATGAAAGAACTATCAGAGAATGTACTCGCCTGATACTCTTATAAGAGTAGTATAATATTATATGTCTGCACCAAGGGTCACAATGTCCTAAATAGAGTAGTACAGGTTATAATGTGTTTAAAATAAGGTAGATGAAGTTTACGATGCAATCTACATGATTTCTAGGTCAATCTAGGTCAAAGTCAACTCTGGTCAACTATAAAGTCAAACTAGGTCAACTTTAGTCAACTGTGGTCATACTAGCTAGGGTTTGGTCAATTGTCAACTAGTCTAGGTTAGTCAATTCTAGGTCTAAACAAACTAAGTCTATGCAAATCAAGTATCCAAGATAGCTACTAACTCATAGCCTAAGTCACTTGCTAAACCAAGCACAAAACTAAACCATAAGCTAACAAGGCACACAAACTTAGTCATATAAAGTATATATATTATTCACATTCACTTATTCATATATATATATATATATATATATATATATATATATATATATATATATATATATATATATATATATATATATATGAAAGCTATATATATTGGCACATACATATATTTATATATAGCGAGAGAGAGAGAGAGAGAGAAGGAGAGGTAAAAGAGTAAGTGAGTGTGTGTGTGTGTGTATGTGTGAAAGGATATGTGTTAATATTCTAAGATTTAGTGATAGGTAGGTGTATGTGACATGGGATACATGGTGTCAAAGGGTGTATGAATGCTGTGTGTAAAAGGTTATAGGTTAACTCAGTTTATAGAAATACATACATACATACATACTAATATTGTATACATGCATATATACATATCATATATGCATACATGCATTCATTCATGCACCTATACATACATACATAGATGCATACATACATATTTGAATATATTATATACTTGCATACATTATAATCATACATGCATACTCTATATTATATTACATTCATTCATATGCCATATACATGCATACTTCAGTTCATGCGTTATATTCATTCACATATCATTAAGTTGCATGCATATATTTACTTTCATTACATACATGTAATTCATGCATATTACATACTTACATGCATCTATACATTATATACATTGTATACAACATGTAAAAATAGAAGAGGAAAAAAAAGGAAAACTAAAATGGAAAGGAAGAGAAAATGTAAGGAAAAGGGAAAATAATGGACATATACGTACTTGCATCATATATTATACATTATCATACATGCTATCATTATATATTGCATTACATTATGTATACATTATGTATTCATATCAATCATTACATGTATACCTTGCATTCGTATCTAGCATTCATTATATACTTTCATGAATATATTGTATATCATTATTTCATTCATGTATTTATGCATTGCTTACATACATGACATTGATTTCATTCCTACATGCTTGTATTCAACCATATATGTACATTAATGTAAAGAGGATACATATCATATATATTATTTCATTCATCTAACATATCATGCATTACATACTCTACATTTATTTAATATCCATACTACATAGGCTCATAGGTTACAAAAAATGTCTATGTCGTATAGTCACTCTTCTATTTAAAAACCAATACTGTACCAATTGGGCCTTCAATAAATTCTAGGATAAAAGTATGTCATATCTCTTTGTGTTGGCTTTCCGAAACTTTAAACGGATCACATTTTCGTGTCCGGAAGCTCTCGGAATCGCAAATATACCGAAACACGTTCGTCTTTCGTAAAGCTGACACTCAAATAATTTTACAGAAAGTTCTAGAACGAATTTGGCTTATTAAAATATATATTTGGAAAGCTAACTTCGATACGGTTCTTTAAAAAAAATGAGAGATAAATTAGAGTTCTAAGCTAAAAGTTATGATATTTCTAAGTTGCTTTGGTTAATAAAAACGTGGATAAAAATTATGACGAATTTGGATTGGCCAAGATACTTGGATACCAACATAGGTATCCAAATGAAACTCATTCTAACCATCCTAACTAAGATAAATCCACTCTCTAACCATTCTAAAATCAAATTTAAATATCTATTTAAACTATTATCATACATACATACACATGGGGTGTCCTAATTTGGGATCTATCAAGTAGGACACAAGACACACCTATAACATCCTCAAATGGACTCCAAATGGTCTCAAAATTGAATCTAAAGGGGACACATGCATGGGAGTGGATCCTTTAGATTCAAAACTAATTAATATACAAAGGAAATCAAGTTAGAGGATAGGTTTTACCAATTGGGAGTGGAATCCCAATGAAAATCTTTAGGACACGGCTCCGATACGAAGATCTATCCAAAAGGACACCTTTCTTTGTACCTTGCCCAAATTCTTGGATAGAATCCTTCCTTGATTGTGGGATGGATTAGGAGAAGTTTGGATAGAGGAATGTGTGGGAAAGGAAATCAAATCAAAGAGAAAAGCTCTCTAATTTTGGGAAGAACACTTAGGGTTCTATGTAGAGGTAAAAAGAGGCAAGGGTTTTCTTAAGGATTCTTTATAGGAAGGGAGGGGGCACTTGATGGCTGGTCATTAGATGAATTATGGTTAGTTTTTCATGTAGATGAGTGGCTAGGAGTTGTCCACCCAATTCTAAGCCTTCCTATTGGTTCAACTAGTCATAAGGCTTTCTTTTTCACAAATATCCTAAGGGGTAAATATCCTACTATGAAATATCTAGATATTGTTAATCTAACTTAACCATTAAGTCTCTAACCTTTTGACTAAACCTCCATGAGCATCATTAACATCTAGGTTTAGTCAAAACTAAGTTAGTCCCTAACAATTCAATTAGCACAATATTTAATTAATCAAAATTCATTTTCATTAAAAGTCAAAAATGACCAAAATATCCTTAGGCTAAAAATTGGTAAATTTGAATTTCTAATCACATGACTAGGCTCCCTTGGTCATGGTTAGTCTCTAGGCTTAGCAAAACTAGGGTCATCAAAATCGCAATTCAATATTTTAAATAGTTTTAAATTAATAAAAATACCAAAAATCATAATATAATTTAAATATCATTATTAAATGATTATAATTATAAAATTTCAAAATTACCCTCATTTGGAAAAACTGGGTGTTACAAGTCTACCCCCCTTAGAAGAATTTCATCCTCGAAATTAAGATGATAGTACTCCTCCTAGGTCAAACCCCCAATCAAACAAAGTCGAAGGATAATATAAAATCATAGTCCTGCTGGTCGTGATTCCACAGTTTCAATCAGGGTAACTATGCTATCTAACATATCACAAGCATATCCTGACAGGTACTAATGGAATCACACATGAAGGTGAAAAGAAGGACATGAAAGACAGACCTGCTAACCCGTCACCCATAGCGTCGGTCTACTCGAATGTCAGCACAAAAGCCCTGCCCCTCTGGGGTATATCCCTCTGATGGTGCGGGGTACGGTGCTGCGCTATAGGTGGCCTAGCTTCCTCTATCTAATCCATGATACTCAAGTAACATCCACACTGATATTCCATTCCATCATACTAGGGCACCATCTATATGGTATCTATTCTAAAATCTGATAATCATACCCGTCTATCCAGAACCATATTACCAGAATCCTCGTTATGCCAGTAAGTACTACAGGGATAATCCATAGTGTCCGTGACTAAGGTACATGCCTCTAGAATCATGGTATTTAAAATTTTCGCATTGCCGCTAGCTTGGCTGCAAAACCTTAAATTCCCACACCCGAGAAATACATCCAAAATTAGACTCTATCTCATCGCCAAACCAGCTAATATGGCTGTAAAAGACTCTAGATTCTATGACTGAGGCAACCTAGCCCATAATGTTATCTTGGTAGAAAATTAAGTCAATAATGAATACCAAGAATCAAATTCAACGATGAACGAGGAAGTAGACAGAAACTGTCGGAATCGAATTTCGAGATTGTTTATAACGAGATTCTCAAGGGTCATCCCAGGAATCTTCTCAAGTAGTCCTAACTGTGATTAAGTACTCTCTCAACTAAAGCCTATTCCTTAGTTCCTATCGCAGGCTATAGTGATACTCTAGTTCGAATACCACTACATAAACTCGACCTGCATGGGCCACCACTAAAAACGGGTCACGACCCGTACCTAATGTAGGGGCACAAGAAGTGGATACATCCAGCCTACGCCGCAGTGTCGGCGGTAGAACGGTGTCCTAGGTTACTATCTAATCAACAACTCACGCAATTATATAATTACTTGTCAATATCTCAACTCCGAAAGGAGGACAAGTATAGATATAATAAAATCTCAATCATAGTCTAAGCACGATAAGATAACACAGAAGTTTATAACTAAAGACTAAACAACAACATTTATAAACTACTAAATAATAATATCTCAAACAAACTCAAATACAACTCGTATCTCAAGTTATTACAATTCAAGTTCTAAAACATGAAAACTAAACCAAGTCTACTAGCTAGTCTCCCGATCACTCCTGAGTGTCGGGGCCCTAGGTAGCTAAGCTATCTCCTGCTCCAAGGCAAGTAGGGCAAATGTCCTCAGGGTAATCATCTGTAATATTTTTAACAGGTCCAGTCAGGACAGGAACGAGTATAATTCATCAAGAAATCCCAAGTAAATGACAGAGAACTATAAAGCTGTTATAGACAGTTGTATTGATGAACATGGCAGTTTGTACGAGTAATGATGTAGAGAGCAGTTAAGGTACAAGGAAGTAAGGTAACTAAACAAGAGAAGAAGCATGGCAAGAAAGATTGTAAAATAAGATCTAGCTGAACTAGAGTAACATGATGAGTCTAGACAATACAATATAAGTCCAGTATAATCCCAATGTAAGTCTAATACAAGATGAGTCGAACGTGATTCCAGTACAGTATGAGTCGAATGTGATTCTAATCATTGTTCTAATAAGGTGATTCGAATAAGGTGATACGAATAAGGTGATTCGAATAAGGTGATACGAATAATGATTCACATGATGTTCAAACAATGATTCGAATAAATTCTCCAAGTGTGTTTTAAAATACCGAGATCGACATGTTAACGGCTGTAGGTAATATGGCACACCACATACTCGGCCAAGTGTGGGATGGCTATCGTTCGAATATCATTCACAGAAGGGTGATTCGAATAGGGGGATATGTCTACATGTCTAATCAGTATTTCCTCGTCCAGTCTAATACAAATGAATCCATAATCCAATACATAAGACGAATACAAGTCCAACCAGCACATGAAGATACAAATAGGGTGATTCGAATAGTGATTCGTATGGTGATTTGTTTGATGATTCGAATAATAGAGGCAAGACGAGTAAGTATGTGTGTCGCATACATGGATTCAGTAATAATAATACGTGTTTGTAACAAGAATCAAATAGAACTAACTAGAACTGAAGTACAGTAATTGATAAGTAAATGAAAGAACTATCAGAAAATGTACTCGCCTGATACTCTGATAAGAGTAGTATAGTATCAGATGTCTGTACCAGAGTCACAATGTCCTAAATAGAGTAGTACAGGTTATAATGTGTTTAAAATAAGGTAGATGAAGTTTACGATGCAATCCACATGATTTTTAGGTCAATCTAGGTCAAAGTCAACTCTGGTCAACTATAAAGTCAAACTAGGTCAACTCTAGTCAACTGTGGTCATACTAGCTAGGGTTTGGTCAATTGTCAACTAGTCTAGGTTAGTCAATTCTAGGTCTAAACAAACTAAGTCTATACAAATCAAGTATCCAAGATAGCTACTAACTTATAGCCTAAGTCACTTGCTAAACCAAGCACAAAACTAAACCATAAGCTAACAAGGCACACAAACTTAGTCATATAAAGTATATATATTATTCACATTCACTTATTCATATATATATATATATATATATATATATATATATATATGAAAGCTATATATATAGGCGCATACATATATTATGTTATTGTCGGGGCATAATTTTTCGAAGGAAAACTGTGATTTTGTAACAATTGTACAAACAATCATTATTACGTAACACTTCACAGAAGGTACGTAAGAGAAATTTCAGTTAGTGCTACACTTCACAGAAGGTGCACATAACGTAACACTTCACAGAAGGTACGTAAATAAAATTTCACTAGTGCTACACTTCACAGAAGGTGCACAAATAGAATTCTGATAATATCAACGCAAACACTTCACCGAAGGTGCGCTAATAGAATCCTGATAATTCCAGCAAAGAAGATGACAGGCGAAAAGATGGAAAAACTCCTGCTGGGATGAATGATCACCGTTGCTCAAAGCTTTATTCGCCCCACACGAATAGCTTCCAGGAACCAGCATGTTCGTCGGAGAACTTGAAACACTCTGCTCTTCTGACTCCTCGGATGAACTTGAACTCCTGTGCAAAACGCAATGCTGGTACAATTCCTCTCTTCTCTCTCACAGCCTCTAAGCACTTGTAAACTTTTTGTCTACTACTTGTGTATTAGTTCTGTCACCTGTGAGAGAGAAGGAGGAGGCCTTATATAAGCCCCTGCAACAACTGCCCGGTTAGCACAATGTTAGGGAAGTGGTAGTAACCACCCCGAACATGGTGCAACCGCTCAGAACATGCAAGGACACGTTCTGCTGGAAGTTGTGCCACCAGCGTAATTTGTATTTTATGCACACAGCCCCTTTATGTACCCTACGCATACTATGCACTCTATGCGCACTGCGTACGCTGCGCACACTGCGCACTCTACGTACGCTGCGTACGCTGTGCACACTATGCGTACTGGGTTGCGTACTGGGCCAGCGTAACTGTGCTCGCGTAACGGGCCGCACAACGTGGTCGCACAAGTGGCTCGCACAACGAGCGCAACTTAAGCACACTATGCGCCTAACGACGATGCTGACGTGCTAAGTGCAAAGTGCGCCAACAAAATGCCACATTACGCCTCATGAGCCCTTGAGCCCGAGTCCGAGTCCGAGTCCGAGTCCGAGTCGCTAAGCCCCTACGGGGCTTAGCTCCTATGGAAATAAATTTCCCAAGAGCAAAAAGCATGAATGCTTTAATTGTTAATTTTAGCCTTTTTCCTATTAGAAAAATAACCCCACATGACAAACCCATGTATACCTCCACACCACATGTGCATCTCCAATAATAGTAAAAGCTAATATATAGAGATACAAACTCTTTGGCCTATCCGATGTGGGACTAAAGTTTCTAAATGAAAGGCCAAAACTCCAACAATCTCCCACATATCTCTATATATGGATATAAGTGTTCCCCACAGTAACTGTCCATCCTGCATTAGGAGAGATGTCGCTGACGACTTGAATCTTCCCGCATGGGTCAAAAATCAAACTATAATACAAGAATGGACTAAGCCTTGAATTCTGCATCATAGCTGAAATTCTTTCCACTCACATAATGTAGTTACATGTGCTTCTGGCTACACATTAAAGGCCCTGTGCCAGCCTGGTTTCAGTGTATAATTTTGGGTGTCTACAAGTTTACCCTCAAGAGACGGCCTGATAGCTCTGTCCATACACTATAGGTGAGTTCATTATAAAGAGACATGGCATGAAGCGCTTTGCGCTTCCCTTGCGGTGCTACGCCGCTATGACATGGCTTAAAGCCGAGGCCTTACCCCGTACCGGGAACCTCATCGTAGTGTCATACTATTGTAGCATGAGGCAACTGCCTCTTTGTAGTGCCAAACTACCCAGCATGAAGCCTTAGGCTCCCTTGCGGTGTTACGCCGCAACGACATAGCTTGCAAGGCCGAGGCTTATCCCTAACCGGGTACCTCATCGTGGTGTCGTGCCACTGTAATATGAGGAACTCCTCCTCTTTGTAGTGCTGACTACACCCCTCTTTATTTTAACATACAGCATTAGGCTAACTGCCTATTTGCGGTGCTACGCCGCTGTGACTTGGCCTGCTAAGCCGAGGCTTTATCCTATTCCTGTACAGCACCCCACATATAGGAACCTCATTGTGGAGTCACCCCACTGTAGCATGGAGTTTCACTCCTTGTAGTGCTGCTCTACCGTGCTTCCTGTAAAGCACACCAGGAATTCACTCTGCCTGAGAACTCATTAAGGCAATTAAGCTAACCTTTCCACAGGAACCGTTTTTCACAGAAAATAACAGTAGACAACAGTGGTTGTAGGTCCGTAACCTCTCCATGCCCAAAAGAACATGTACCCACCGTTCCTGATATTCTTCCAGTTAATGGTCCTCCCTTGAACCAAAAGCTAGATGCCTAGTAGATAAATCTTTGAACTAATAGCATAAAACTTTATGGTAGGAATACAATAACAAATATCAGAATGCCTTTAAGCCCATTTTACATGCTGAGTCATCCACCAGCTGGCGCTTGAGGCCCTTGGTGAACGGATCCGCCAGGTTTTCCTGACTCCGAACATTAATCACTGTAATTATACCTCTCTTAATAAGATCGTGTACTGCCCTGTGCTTTAACCGCACAGTCCTCTTCTTTCCATTAAAAAGGTCATTTGATGCCACCGTCGCAGTCGCCTGGTTGTCGCAGTATATCAGTATTGCCGATATTTGTGCCCCAACCACTGGAAGATCATACATGAGCTCCCGAAGCCATTCTGCTTCCTCGGCTGTGGTATCAAGTGCAAAGAACTCAGATTCCATGGATGACCGCGAAAGCATAGTCTGCTTCTTCGATTTCCACGATATAGAAGCTCCACCCATTGTGAAATATATCCACCTGTGGACCTCTCGCTCTCCAAATCTGAGCACCAACTGGCATCACTGAAGCCTTCCACTACCTGCGGATCTCTGCTATAGTACAGTGCATATGTCTGAGTCTTCTTGAGATATCTTATAACCCGTTTCATAGCTTTCCAGTGTTCAACACCTGGGTTGCTCGTAAAACGACTCAGCATTCCCACGGCGAAAGTTATGTCAGGCCTTGTGGCAGTAGTAGCATACATCAAACTTCCGATTATGCTTGCATACTCCAGCTGCCTAACACTTTCCCTTGAATTAGACTTCAGCTTCAGATCACACCTGTACGGCGTATCGATCCCTGGAAGATCCTAATACCCATAACGAGTGATCATTTTCTTAATATAATGAGACTGTGACAGCACTAGTCCAGTGTCTGTCCGGATGATCTTGATCCCTAAGATCACATCAGCTTCCCCCAAGTCCTTCATACTAAACTTGCTCGAGATGAACCTCTTTGTCTCCGTGACACAGCTCATATCTGTACCTAGGATGAGCATGTCGTCTACATACAAACAAACGATCACACCTCTTCCATCAGCGAACTTGGTGTAAATACACTTGTCCGTCTCGCTGACCATGTAGCCATTTGACCTTATAACCTTGTCAAATTTCTCATGCCACATCTTGGGAACCTGTTTAAGACCGTACAAAGATTTTACCAACTTGCAGACATTGTCTTCAAGACCCTTGACAACAAATCCCTCTGGCTGTTGCATGTAAATCTCTTCGGTCAGCTCGTCATTTAGGAAAGCCGTATTCACATCCATCTGATGTATCACCATCTTATGTATTGCTGCAAGAGCAATCAACATCCTGATAGTGGTCATCCGGGCAACTGGAGCATACTTGTCAAAATAGTCAATCCCCTGCTTCTGAGAAAACCCCTTGGCTACCAACCTAGCCTTGAACTTATCAATAGTTCCGTCTGCTTTCATCTTCTTCTTGAAGATCCATTTGCATCCGATGGGTTTAGCTCCTTCAGG
Source organism: Iris pallida (assembly GCA_029216955.1). Classification (NCBI taxonomy): domain Eukaryota; kingdom Viridiplantae; phylum Streptophyta; class Magnoliopsida; order Asparagales; family Iridaceae; genus Iris; species Iris pallida. Next base: position 27,049 of record JANAVB010037201.1, on the reverse strand, counting down.
AAGATCAACCAACACCCAAGTATTATTTGATGTGATGGAATCAATTTCATTGTCAATCGCCTCCTTCCAGAAAACTGCATCTCTGGTCTTCATCGTCTCATCATATGTAAGCGGATCTGCTTCCACATGATAGATGATAAAGTCACTTTCGAAGTCCTTTGGCCTCCTCACACGCTTAGCTGACGGTTCAGCTTGTTCTGGTTCAATCGTTATTTCAACAACATCTTCTTGGACTACATCTTCATTGAAGACTTCAGTTTGCTGCGCACCCTCATTGTTCTCCGGTACATCCGCAAGAACAATATTCTTGTGCCTTGTAAATTTGTCTTCAAAATATTCTGCGTCGCGAGATTCAATGATATGATTTGACTCAATATCAAGAAATCTCCGAGCATCACTCTTCTCGGCATACCCCAAGAAGATCGTCTTAGTAGTCCTTGTCCCAAGCTTCTGAATCTTCAGATCTGGAAGCTTGACATATGCCAGACACCCCCACACTCGAAGGACATTCAAGTTAGGTCTGACCTTGAACCAGAGTTCATGAGGAGTAATGTCTGAAGTTGCATGAGGCACTCTATTTAGAATAAAAGTGGCCGTCAATGTAGCTTCACCCCAGTAGCACTTAGGAAGGCCAGCAATCAACAACATTGAGTTAATCATTTCTGTTAACGTTCTGTTCTTCCTCTCTGCTACTCCGTTTGATTGAGGAGAGTACGGAGCCGTAGTCTCATTGACAATTCCATGTTCTTTGTAGAACAATACAAATTCATGAGACCTGTACACCCCACCTCGATCACTTCTTATTCTTTTGAGTTGTTGTCCAGTCTGCCACTCAGCTTCGGCTCTGAACTCCTTGAACTTCTTGAATGCTTCGTCTTTAGCCATCAGCAAGTAGACGAACGCATACTTTGAGAAGTCATCGATGAAGGTTATGAAATACTTCATCCCGGCCTTTGTAGAGAACTGTTTGAAATCACAGATATCTGAGTGTACTAACTCCAGAAGATCTGTACTTCGATTAACCCGAGGAAAGGGTTTCCTTGTGATCTTAGTTTGAGCACAAACCACACATTTCTCTACCTTACCCCCACATTTGGAGATAAGTCCTAGACTAGACATTCTGTTTATTCGTTTACAATGAATATGTCCTAGCCTATTATGCCACAACTCAAGAGTATAAGCAGAATGAGTGACTTCATTAATTACATTAATTATATTGGACTGATTTACAAGCTGAATCTTGAACATTCCTTCGGTATAAAAAGCTTTCCCAAAATATGTTCCCTTGATAGACATCACCATCTGGCCAGCATTGATGTCCATCCTGAGGCCTGCGTTGCAGAGTAGGCCTCCTGAGATTAGGTTTTTGGCGATAGCAGGTACGTGCTTCACGCCTTGAAGCGTTAGAGATTTGCCAGAAGTCAGCTTCAATACCACCGTCCCAATTCCGAGCACTTCAGCTTGTGTCTGGATTGCCACCATAACCGCATCAGAAGTAGGGGTATAGGTGGTGAACCACTCCTTGCTGGAGCAAACATGGCAGGTGGCTTCAGTGTCTACCCACCAGTCAGCATCAGTCCCTACCGCATCAACCTGTGCAATCATAGCAACAACATCAGTGATCATAGATACCTTACTAGGCTCTCCTTGCTCTGATTGCTTGGTCTTTGCTTTGCACTCATTCTTAAAGTGGCCCTTCTTGCCACACTTGAAGTAAGGCATTTGAGACTTTGGCTTCTTTTTCTTGAAAGAAGTTCCCTTGACTTTTAGATTGTCAGTGTCCTTCTTCTTGCTGTGTAAAGTCGCCTGCTTTCCCCTTGGTTCCTTGGTTTGAACCAGATTGGCGTTAGCCAATTGCTTGGATAGTGTGTCTAGCTTCAGTTGAGCCTGCATCCGGTCCTCAACATAGATTTCCTGCAAGAGATCTTCAAGGCTGATCTCAAGCTTCTTCCTATGCATGTTTGTATAGAACTTGCTCCACCCAGCAGGGAGCTTTGAGACAATCCCTCCAACAACAAACTTGTCGGGGAGGGGCATCGCCTCGTCTTCCAGCTTCTGTCGCAGTTTCAGGAACTCCTTCACCTGCGGCAGCATAGACTTTTCGTCCTCAAAAAACCACTTGTGATATTTCTCAACCACAAATATTTTACTGCGGTTCTTGTCTTCTTCGTAGAGTTTTTCTAGAGACTCCCATATGTCTCTAGCGATATTCTTCTTTGAATAGGATTCTGCAAGGGAATCTTCCATAGCATTCAGGATAAGCAGCATGCAAATACTATTTTTCCTTCTCCATTTTGCTTGAAGTTTAGTAGCCGCGGTGATTGCGGCAGCAGACCCAACATCTGGAACAGTAGGTTCTTCCTCCAGAAGCACGTGATCTACGTCTTTGAGTTGAAGGGTGAGATATACCTTCCTCTTCCAGATTTGGTAATGTTCTCCATCAAACTTTTCTAACTTGCAAAAGTCAAAATTAAAGAGTAAAACATTAACGTTTTCCATCGTAGCGATAAAGCTTTGAGATTGTTATTACCGGGGCACAATTTTTTGATGAAAAATTGAGATTTCGTAACAATTGTACAAACAATCGTTATTACGTAACACTTCACAGAAGGTACGTAAGAGAAATTTTAGTTAGTGCTACACTTCACAGAAGGTGCACAGAACGTAACACTTCACAGAAGGTACGTAAATAAAATTCCACTAGTGATACACTTCACAGAAGGTGCACAAATAGAATTCTGATAATATCAACGCAAACACTTCACCGAAGGTGCGCTAATAGAATTCTGATAATTCCAGCAAAGAAGATGACAGGCAAAAAGATGGAAAAACTCCTGCTGGGGTGAATGATCACCGTTTCTCAAAGCTTTATTCGCCCCACACGAATAGCTTCCAGGAACCAGCAAGTTCGTCGGAGAACTTGGAACACTCTGCTCTTCTGACTCCTCGGATGAACTTGAACTCCTGTGCAAAATGCAACGCTGGTACAATTTCTCTCTTCTCTCTCACAGCCTCTAAGCACTTGTAAACTTTCTGTCTACTACTTGTGTATTAGTTCTGTCACCTGTGAGGGAGAAGGAGGAGGCCTTATATAAGCCCCTGCAACAACTGCCCAGTTAGCACAATGTTAGGGAAGTGGTAGTAACCACCCCGAACATGGAGCAACCGCTCAGAACATGCAAGGACACGTTCTGCTGGAAGTTGTGCCACCAGCATAATTTGCATTTTACGCACACAGCCCCTTTACGCACACTACGCACACTACGCACTCTACGCACACTGCGTACGCTGCGCACACTGCACACTCTACGTACGCTGCGTACGCTACGCACACTACGCGTACTGGGCGTACTGGACGTACTGGGTTGCGTACTGGGTCAGCGTAACTGGGCTCGCGTAACGGGCCGCGCAACGTGGTCGCGCAAGTGGCTCGCGCAACGAGCGCAACTTAAGCGTACTATGCGCCTAGCGACGATGTTGACGTGCTAAGTGCAAAGTGTGCCAACAAAATGCCACATTACGCCTCATGATCCCTTGAGCCCGAGTCCGAGTCCGAGCCCGAGCCGGAACCCGAGTCCGAGTCCGAGTCCGAGTCGCTAAGCCCCTACGGGACTTAGCTCCTATGGAAATAAATTTCCCAAGAGCAAAAAGCATGAATGCTTTAATTGTTAATTTTAGCCTTTTTCCTATTAGAAAAATAACCCCACATGACAAATCCATGTGCACCTCCACACCACATGTGCATCTCCAATAATAGTAAAAGCTAATATATAGAGATACAAACTCTTTGGCCTATCCGATGTGGGACTAAAGTTTCTAAATGAAAGGCCAAAACTCCAACATATTTATATATATATAGAGAGAGAGAATGAGAGGTAAAAGAGTAAGTGAGTGTGTGTGTGTGTGTGAAAGGATATGTGTTAATATTCTCAGATTTAGTGATAGGTAGGTGTATGTAACATGGGATACATGGTGTCAAAGGGTGTATGAATGCATGTGTGTAAAAGGTTATATGTTAACTCTGTTTATAGAAATACATATATACATACTTATATTGCATACATGCATATATACATATCATATATGCTTACTTGCATTCATTCATGCACCTATACATACATACATAGATGCATACATACATATTTGAATACATTATATACTTGTATACATTATATTCATACATGCATACTCTATATTATATTATATTCATTCATATCCCATATACATGCATACTTCAGTTCATGCGTTATATTCATTCACATATCATTAAGTTGCATGCATATACTTATTTTTATTACATACATGTAATTCATGTATATTACATACTTAGATGCATCTATACATTATATACATTGTATACAACATGTAAAAATAGAAGAGGGAAAAAAAAGGAAAACTAAAATGGAAAGGGAAGGGAAAATGTAAGGAAAAGGGAAAACAATGGACATATACGTACTTGCATCATATATTATACATTACCATACATGCTATCATTATATATTGTATTACATTATGTATACATTATGCATTCATATCAATCATTACATGTATACCTTGCATTCGTATCTTGCATTCATTATATACTTTCATGCATATATTGTATATCATTCTTTCATTCATGCATTTATGCATTGCTTACATACGTTACATTGATTTCATTCCTACATGCTTGCATTCAACCATATATGTACATTAATGTAAAGAGGATATATATCATATATATATCATTTCATTCATCTAACATATCATGCATTACATACTCTACATTTATTTAATATCCATACTACATAGGCTCATAGGTTACACAAAATGTCTATGTCGTATAGTCACTCTTCTATTTAAAAACCAATACTATACCAATTGGGCCTTCACTAAATTCTAGGATTAAAGTATGTCGTAGCTCTTTGTGTTAGCTTTCCGAAACTTTAAACGGATCGCATTTTCGTGTCCGAAAGCTCCCGAAATCGCAAAAATACCGAAACACGTTCGTCTTTCGTACAGCTGACACTCAAATAATTTTACAGAAAGTTTCAGAACGAATTTGGCTTATTAAAATATATATTTGGAAAGCTAACTTCGATACGGTTCTTTTAAAAAAATAGAAGATAAATCGGAATTCTAAGCTAAAAGTTATGATATTTCTAAGTTGCTTTGGTTAATAAAAACGTGGATAAAAATTATGACGAATTTAGATTGGCCAAGATACTTGGATACCAACATAGGTATCCAAATGAAACTCATTCTAACCATCCTAACTAAGATAAATCTACTCTCTAACCATTCTAAAACCGAATTTAAATATCTATTTAAACTATTATCATACATACATACACATGGGTGTCCTAATTTGAGATCTATCAAGTAGGACACAAGACACACCTATAACATCCTCAAATAGACTCCAAATGGTCTCAAAATTGAATCTAAAGGGGACACATGCATGGGGGTGGAGCCTTTGGATTCAAAACTAATTAATATACAAAGGAAATCAAGTTAGAGGATAGGTTTTACCTATTGGGAGTGGAATTCCAATGAAAATCTTTAGGACACGGCTCCGATACGAAGATCTATCCAAAAGGACACCTCCCTTTGTACCTTGCCCAAATTCTTGGATAGAATCCTTCTTTGATGGTGTGGGATTGATTAGGAGAAGTTTGGATAGAGGAATGTGAGGGAAAGGAAATCAAATCTAAGAGGGAAGCTCTCTAATTTGGGGAAGAACACTTAGGGTTCTATGTAGAGGTAAAAAGAGGCAAGGGTTTTCTTAAGAATTCTTTATAGGAAGGGAGGGGGCACTTGATGGCTGGTCATTAGATGAATTAGGGTTAGTTTTTCATGTAGATGAGTGGCTAGGAGTTGTCCACCCAATTCTATGCCTTTCTATTGGTTCAACTAGTTATAAGGCTTTCTTTTTCACAAATATCCTAAGGGGTAAATATCCTACTATGAAATATCTAGATATTGTTAATCTAACATAACCATTAAGTCTCTAACCTTCTAACTAAACCTCCATGAGCATCATTAACATCTAGGTTTAGTCAAAACTAGGTTAGTCCTTAACAATTCAATTAGCACAATATTTAATTAATCAAAATTCATTTTCATTAAAAGTCAAAAATGACAAAAATATCCTTAGGCTAAAAATTGGTAAATTTGAATTTCTAATCACATGAATAGGCTCCCTTGGTCATGGTTAGTCTCTAGGCTTATCAAAACTATGGTTTAACTAGTTAACCATCAAAATCGCAATTCAATATTTTAAATAGTTTTAAATTGATAAAAATACCAAAAATCACAATATAATTTAAATATCCTTATTAAATGATTATAATTATAAAATTTTAAAATTACCCTCATTTGGAAAACTGGCTGTTACAATCTCGATCGGTGCGCCTCCTGCAAGACTGCCTCTATCAACTCTTCCTTCGGCACGCATAATCGGCTGCCAGGCCTTAAGGATGCATCCTCTGCTACGGTGAAGTCATCCAGCAATCCAGCTAAAGCCAGGGCTCGAAGTCTGCGAAGGCTCTCATATTTAGACTGTGCCTCCCTGATCTGCTCCATCAAACCTGACTGAATGTCAAGCGCCATCATCTGTATCACTGTCCTGGACGAACTATCTCGATACCGACCTTCTCTAGATCTTCCCGCAAATGCCGATCTATCATCAGATACCATGCCATCGGATGCCTGCTCAGCGCATCCGCCACCACATTTGCCTTCCCGGGGTGATACTGTAAATCAATATCGAAGTCTTTCATCAACTCCAACCATCATTTTTGCCTCATGTTCAGCTCTTTCTGCGTGAACACATACTTCAAGCTCTTGTGGTCAGTAAAGATTTCCACACGCTCTCCGTATAAGTAATGTTTCCATAACTTGAGTACAAAGATCACTACAGCTAACTCTAGGTCATGGGTAGGATAGTTCCACTCATGAGTCCGTAATTACCTAGATGCATAAGCAATCACTTTCCTATGCTGCTGTAGGACACATCCTAGCCCCTTTCCCGAAGCATCGTTGTATATGGTGAAACCTCCAGATCGTGAAGGTAATGTCAGAACTGGAGCGGTCGTCAGCCTCCTCTTCAGCTCCTCAAATGTTGCCTGGCATTCCTCTGACCAGATGTACTCTGCGTCATTCCGCGTCAGCTTCGTCATGGGTTCAGTTATCCTAGCAAAGTCCTGGACGAACTTCCTATATTAGCCGGCTAATCCCCGAAAGCTCCTGATCTCTGAAACTGACATCGGAGCCTTCCATGTCTCAACGGCAGCAATCTTCCTGGGATCCACTGAGATCCCCTCTCCAGTGACTACATGGCCGAGAAACTCCACTCGGTCTAAAAAGAACTCGCACTTCGACAATTTGGCATATAACCTCTCCTGCCTCAGAATTCCTAAAACTGTCCGTAAGTGCTCCGCGTGCTCCTCTGGCATCTTCTAGTATATCAGGATGTCGTCGATAAATACTACGACGAACTTATCTAGATACTGGTGAAATGTATTATTCATCAAATTCATAAAGACAGCTGGCATATTTGTGAGACCAAATGGCATCACCAAAAACTCGTACTTCTTGTTGAACGTCGTCTTCTGGAAGTCTGCTGTCCTGACTTTCACCTGGTTGTACCCGAATCTCAAATCTATCTTGGAAAATACCTTCGCCCCACTCAACTGGTCGAAGAAATCATCTATCCTGGACAGAGGATATTTGTTCTTAATGGTGATGGTATTCAACGCCCGATAGTCAATACACAACCGAACTGTACCATCCTTTTTAGGCACAAAGAGCACTGGCACTCTCCATGGAGAAGCACTAGATCAAATGAAATCCTTTTTCAACAGGTCATCAATCTGCTCATTCATCACAACGGCCTCCTTGGGGTTCACTCTATAGCAAGCCCGGAATACTGGTGATGAACCCGGTACTAAATCTATAGTGAACTCCACATCTCTGTCAGGTGGAAGTCCTAGAAAGATCCTCTGGGAATACATCCATAAACTCTCTAATGATAGGGTGTGGCGATGCTATCTCCCCAACTGTTGTACAACAGTTCGGCTCTAGGCTGATCTCCGGCCCTGTCCTTCTGATACTGAATGGTGCCGTGCCTGGGGGACTGAACAGAATACTACCCTCATGATAGTTTATAGCTGCATGGGCATAGCTAAGCCAGTCCATCCCTAATATGATATCATACCCGGGGAGTGGCATCATAAAGAATCATCCCCTAAACTCTCTTCCAGCTATAGTAATAGAGCAGCTATAGATAGCTCTAATGGGCACTGGTCTGCCTCCCGTCATTACTCTACTCCTCTCCTCGGTAGATGTAGCTACTAAGTGGTGTTTAAGCATAAACTCTAATGACAGGAAGCTGTGAGATGCACCAGAATCAAACAAGCATAGAGCTAGAAAAGTATGCAAATAAATATGACCTGTGATGACATCAGCCAAATAATCTGGCTCCGAAATCTGCTTCGGCTCCGGTTCAAGAGCCAGACTATAAGTCTTCTCCTGGGGTCCCTTCTGCTGCTACAGATGTTGCCCAAACCTCTGCTGCTGAGTCGGAAGCGGTGGTCCTCTAGACTGTGGTCCGGCACCTGGTACCCTAGCTACTGGGTAGTCCCGAAGCTAATGGGTGGCAGACCCACAAGCTAAACACCGCCCTAACCTCTTCCTACAGACGATAGCGTCATGGCCTGGCCTCTTACAGAATACACACAAAGCTCCCTTCTGCTGCTGCCGGGGTCCCGGGGCTCTAACTGGCGGGGTCGGATGATGAGGTGTAGGAGGACGGTATGTCTGCTGGTGCGGCATCGGTGCTCTCGGCTGGAAAGCCTGACGCTTGGACGGTCCCTCGAGGTGTACAGAAGCTGGCCTCTTGCAAGACAAAAGACGCTCCTCTATGCTCCGGGCCAACTCTAGGCTCTGGTAGTAGTCAGTCGTACCGTTCGCCACTATAAGAATGCCAATGGCTACTCTAGGCTCCGGGCCAACTCTAAACTCTAAACTCCGGGCCAACTCTAGGCTCCGGGCCAACTCTAGGCTCCGGGCCAACTCTAAACTCTAAATTCCTATTATTGCCGGGCCAATTCTAGGCTACGGGCTAACTCTAAACTCCGCTGCATACTCGTCAACAGAATGATTTCCCTGCTGGATGTTCTGGAATCGTAGCCCTATGGCTACCCTAGCAGTGGTCGAAAAGAATTTCTTCTTGAACTAGGTCTTGAAGTGATCCCAAGTGGCCTTCCCTCTCGTAAATAGCGGCTCATTCCTGAACCAAACTCCTGCCAAGTCTATCAACAGAAATCTCGCTGCCACGACCTGGAGGTCACTCGGCAACCTAGCTCCAAGGAGCTTCCTCTCTACCGAGTCTAGCCAGTCATTTGCTACAACGATGCCCTCAGTCCTTAAGAACTCCTTGGGGTTCAGACCCATGAAGTCCTTGATTGTCCCTGCTCTCTGCCGTAGCTCTACAGGTGGTGGGACCACGGTACGTTCCTCAGAACGCTCCATGCTCTGGCGGAGTAGGGTGGTCTGCTCCTGATGGGTCGTTAGGAACCCCTGAATCAGAGCGAGCAGTTGGTTCCCGTCGAGTGTGATGGAAGCCTGGGCAGGTATAGTAATAGGTGGTGGTCGGAGTATCGGGTCCTGTTAGGACTGTGATGTGGAAGGTGTTGGAGGCATCTGGGTTTGTGGATTTGTGGTGTGGAGGAGTATAGTAGGTGGAGGTGGAGGTGTATCGGTCAACTGGTCAACCGACTGGATAAGGAGTGTGCCATTCTCAGGTATGACATACTGGGATGAGCGGGTGAGCACCATCTAAAATAAAAAGGACTTATAAGGACTCTTTAAAGTAAACAATCATAAATAACAAGAAAATCCAATTTGTAACAAAGAACATGTGATGCGTTTCCTATGTTGCAATCCTAGTAATCCTCTAGATGTTCTAAGCGTCATTCCTAATGTTGTCTAATTACCTTAAGTTCCTAATTGCAGGCAAGCTTGGTACAATAACGTAACCAAACAATTTAGTCAGGACCTGCATGGGCCACCACTAAAAATATGTCACGATCCGTTACCCAAATTGTTGGGCCGGGCCGAGTCATGTCCAGCCTACGCTTGAGATAAAGCGTAGTAAGCTGTTCCAAAGATATCAAGGTAAGACTAAAATGTGCTAACAGTTCTATAAGTAATAAAGAGTCAGAAATGTCCCAAACACAAAAGTCATCTTGTATATAAGAAAGTTCTAAGTACAAGTCCATAATGTAAAGTTGGATACAGGTCTAGTCACAAAATACATAGTCTAATACATGACTACTCTCAAAAGTCCAAAGTAAATAGACAACTAGACGAGTTTCCCCGCAGGTACATCCTCGTAAGATAAAGTCTGGTCCTCGGCAGCAACTCCATAATAGGAATCGTAGAGCAACTCCTCCTCAGTAAGTATACCTACAACGTTATCTTGTCAGGACGGGAGCAAGTACTGATTCTAACAAACATATAATACTGATGATGTGATGGAAAGAAATGACATATCATGTTTATCCAGTTTTTAGATACATTTTATCATGGCAATAATTATTTGTTTTAAGGTTTAAAACTGTAATAGGTGAGTGATCAGTCAATAGGTAATCAGGATGTACAGTGGTACATATCAATTTTCTGAAGTGTACATACGTACCCTTAATGGCATCGGTGTATGTCCATACACAAACGCGGGATCAGACATACGACAAAGTTACATATAGAATGTAACAGTGCTCGGTAAATACATATGGAGAAGGGGGGCATGATCACGTACACTACTAACAGTTTCCCCTTAACCCGTTGTTTAAACATGTGAAAGATATGAAAACTGTCCTAAACATGGTAGAGACTGAAAGTAATACAACATATGAAGTTTTAACTTGCTACCCCAAGGATCAGCATTTAACATGGTTGGAATTCAATAGTTTATGGTTATAGCAGTATGTAAAGTTTGTAGAAGTACTTGCCTTTAGCAAAGCAAAGCAGCGATAAAAATGCTATAGATGCCTGGTGACTCGTCACTGTAGAAATAACACATAAACTTAGTTTTTATACTAAGTTAAACACTAAGTCACTAGTTGTGTGCTACGACTTTCTGACTGGACACCTGGCCAAATAATAACTTTAGCATAGGAGACCAATGTGGGATGACACAATACCTTAACTAACTTTCTAGGGCCTTTACACTAGTGCGGGGTGAGGTCCAATACTATAACAATGCAAAACGACACAAATCATTGCAAGTCGTAACTATTCAATAAATAAATCAAACTGTACACTATGCTCCAACAATTTTTGAGATAGACAAAACGCTCAATTTTACATAAAATAAAGTACCAAAATTATCCTTGTTAATTATAGAAATTTATATAATTTTTCTGGAATTTATAAACCTCCATAAATATTTATTAAAAATCAGTAAACATATGTATCCTGAAAATTAGTTCTGTTTTTCCATTTTTATAAAATACCAAATTACTTATTAAATTCTGAAAAAATTATATTAAATTAGCTAAATTAACATAGTATTTAAATACAATTTTTCTAAGATTTTTACAGTACTTAAAATATATATAAAAATTCAAACACAGCAAGTAACAATTCTGAAAAATAATTAATTAATTATTTACTATTTTGTCTATGTATTCAAAATTGAACCGAAGTCCAGATACAGGACCCAGAGCCATGAATCAAGTCCAATATGACTTTTACAGACTCTGAATGTATTAGACACAATTGGGCCCAAAAATCCATGCTAGGCTTGGACATCAATTGGCCATAATTAATAAAATATAGGAATTTAAATAATAATAATATATTTTAAAGTGGTAAAATATACAAGTCACAAATTTATATAATAAAATAACTTGTAAAATTTTGCATAATAATATTTAACACTAAAATTTGTATTTGAAAATATATACATAAATATATAGGAATTTATATATATATATATAATATATATATATATATATATATATATATATATATATATATATATATATATATATATATATATATATATATATATTATAATGAATATACTTATATATATAAAATACTAAATATAAATTATATATATATACATAAATACAGTATGTATATATATATATATATATATATATATATATATATAATATAATATATATAATACATATATATATGTATTATACATATATATATATATTATACATATATATATTATACAGTATATATATATATATATATATATATATATATATATATATATATATATAATATATGTATAATATATATATATATATATATATATATATATATATATATATATATTATACATATACATATATATATGTATTTAAAAAATATATATACACATATATATAAATACATACATACATACATATATATATATATATATATATATATATATATATATATATATATATAATAATAATAATAATAATAATAATAATAATAATAATAATAATAAAACTAACACAAAACAAAACAAAACAAAAGAAAAGGAAAGAGGGGGCTCGAACTCGGGTCAGGGCAGGGGGTGTTAGGCGCGGTCGGGCTGGCCAGGGGGTCAGTCCGAGTCTGTTGTTAAGAGAAAGGGTTTGGGTTTTATTTATGTTAGAATTAGGTTAATGGGTTCTAAACCCAATAGCACGATCTAAACCCGTTAACCCAATAGCCTAAATAATAGTTCGGCTCGTGTCCAGACTGTTCAGGACACGAGCAATAAAATCTGACCCAGTGTCGTGTGTCCGCACCCAGTACGACACGTACGACACTACTAACGCATGTCCAACCCTACTGTTGGGTTCCCCGTGTCCAGGCGAATGACATACGTGAGTTGGGGACACGCACGACATATTTTTGAAGCTGTTACCTTCGTGTCCGGCGAGCTGGGGGTCGTGGAGGGTGCTGGACGGCGACTAGGGCGTCGTGGTCTTGGCGCTAGGGTGGCGCTGCACTCGCCTCGGCATGGAGAACTCGTCGGTGGTGGTCGATGGTGGTGTAGGCGGCTCTGGAGGTGGCGCAAGGGGTCGTCGGAGTTAGGGTTAGGTTTAGGGTTTCGTCGGGGAAGAAGGGGCTGTTATGGTCGGAATTTAGACGGGTTAGGGTTTCGGTCTTGGGGGGTATTAATAGAGGAAAGGAAGTCGGTTTTAGGGCTGGGGTCGGCCGGGAAAGGCGGGGGAAAGTTGGTGGTCGTCGGGGCAGCTGGCCGAAGACGTGGGGGAGGGACTGGTAAATTACAGCAAGGTCCCCCAAATTTTAGGGTTTTATAGAAGAGCCCCGCACCTATCAGTTTGCAAACTATTATTTGCAAACCGAAATTAAACAATTCATATATTTGCAAATTGACATTAAAAAAAATTTAAATATTACAAAATAATATTATAATAATTCAATTAATTACAAAATGATATATTTTGATTTTAAAAACTAATTAAAAATCATTTATAAATTCTAGAAAAATTCCTAGCAATTATATTAATTTATTTTAAATATATAAAAGCTATTTAATATTATAAAAATATTATTTTGAAATTTAGGGGCTTACAAGTTCTCTTATATATTGTAGCTATTTACTTACAGTCTCTCTTTTACATCATGTTGTTCTTTCAGTTTCATGTATCTTACTCTCTAGCATGTTTATATTTCCTAACCTGTTATGATCTGTTGAGATGTATTGTGCTCGCTTCTGTCCTGACTGGACCTGTTGAAAATATTACAGAGGACGAGGCTGAGGCGTTCTGTTCCACTTATTACGGGACTACCCTAGAGGACTGTTGTGACCTGGACCAGCAGCATGACCCCTAAGAAATGGATGACACTCCCTTAGTCTAGGATGTTCATTGTATTTATTCTGGATTACTGTATTGAGATTTTGAGATGTTATCTGGATTGTATTATCTTAGACACTTAGACTTCTATCTGATTGTATCTCTGTGGATTCATTTCTTTTCATATCTATCTATCTTTTTATCGTATTCTACATTAGATGTGATTGAGACTGTATTTGCTATGTCACCTCTATTCGGAGCATATATACTGTACAGGCACCTTATATATTGTTAGATGATTGACCTAGGACAGCGTTCTACCGCCGACACTGTGGTGTAGGCTGGACGTACCCACTTCTCGTGCCCTTAGTCTAGGGTGCGGGTCGTGACATGTTTTTAGTGGTAGCCCATGCAGGTCTAGTTTAGAAATGTAGTGGTATTCGAACTAGAGTATTACTGCAGCCTGCAGTAAGAATTAGGATATTTTGAAGGTTCTCAATCCCACTAGGAAAAACTTCTTATCAGATTCCGTATATCTACATTTTGCTGCTATTATCTTCTTTTGAATTTAAACTGTCCTCCTTGATATTTCGACTCATTCTCAATAATTGTTTCTTGTTTGATCTGAGTCTCTAGGATGGTTGAGACGAGATCGCATCGCCCCGGACCGGGGGACGCTGTAGAGGGTTCTGCCACCTCTCGTCCTCAACAGCAACAACCAGCTCTCGGTATCGCAGGCCCATTGCAGCCCTCAGGAGTGGGTGTTTCTACAACTTTCGGAGGAGCACCTCCACCAGCTAGGAGGCAGAGCCCGGTGCTTCCGGAGATCCTTCCGCCACAGCAGCCTCCATCTGCGGGGATGGTAGATGCTGCTCATCTCTTCTCCTTCGTGGAGCGGATTCTAGAGTCTCATCAGCAGCAGCAGTAGCACCAAACTGCCGACTTCCGTCAGGGGATTGACGAGGCACATCAGCTAGTTCGTACTACTGTAGAGATGGTTACTGCTCAGGGGGCGCAGCAGCAGCCTCGTCGGAGGAAGAAGGATATCCAGGACTTTTAGAGGATGCATCTTAGAGAGTTCCTGGGCATCGAGGGCATTCACTATGCAGATGATTGGATTGAGCATATCGAGAAGATTTTCAGGCAGATGGAGATACCAGCCCGACTTCATATCGAGGCGACGTGCAGTCAGATGCAGGACTTAGCCCGTACCTGGTACCAGACAAATCCCAGAGTGGGAGTTGAGGGTTAGACTTGGGAGCAGTTTCAGGAGCTGTTCAAGGAACAGTTCTTCCCAGATGTGGCACTAGAAGGCATCGAGGCACAGTTTGAGAGTCTGGTTCAGGGGAACTAGATAGTTGCTGAGTACGTCGGAGAGTTTTTTTCGGTTGGCTCGTTTATTGATGATTTGACTGAGAAGACGAATGCGAGGAAGTTCCATCGAGGGCTGATTAGGGAGGTTCGGTCACTGACTAAGAGTGACCGGAACGCTACCTTCTGGAGATCTTTTTTGGAGCTATGGCAGCGGAGGACGACCTAGGGTTGAAGCTAAAGAGAGGTCGGGACTTCCAGGGATCTAGCAACAGCGGGGGCCAGGCCAAGAGGACTCATTTTTAGCACCAGCAGCCACAGAGGCCAATGCATCAACAGCAGTTTCAGCAGCAGGGTCGTGCACCTTTCCAGCAGGTACATCATCAACAGCCGAAGGGGCAGCAGCGGGCACCAAGGCAGCAGGCCATCTGTTGCACCTTCTGCAAGAAGCCAGTGCACAGGTGGGAAGACTGCAGAAAGAGGCTTCGGAGATGCCTGATGTGTGGATCATCGGACCATCAGATGAGGGACTGTCCAGTAGCATCGATACGTCCAATACCAGGAGGAGGTGGAGGAGCCAAGGCTCCAGCTGGCCGACAGAAGGGACCACTGCAGACTCAGCAGCAGAGGTTCCTCCAGCATTAGCAGCAGGCTCGGGAAGGTCAGCAGGGGCGAGCTTTTGCCATGGCGATCGAGGATGCAGAGGCCGTTGGGGAGTTGATTGCAGGTTCGATTCTTCTCGACTCCATTCCAACTTTTGCTCTATTTGATTCCCGGGCTTCTGTAAGCCCCCTGAATTTAGGGCTTATTTTTTTCAATTTTATAAATCATTTATTTGCAATAGGTATTATTATTTGATTATTATTTGATTTAATGTACTTTTTCGTTCCTTTGATATTTGGAGTGTCAGGGATGTTCATCTCGGGAAACTCTCTTCACCAGTATGGAGTAGACAAGAGTACTTTCATGTTGATATATCATGTCCCATCCAAACTTGTTCCCTTGTACTCTTTTTGCATCACACAACTTCGGGTCAATTTAGACCAATTTATCGATTAAATAATTATTAATTGATTTTCCACTTTTATCTTGATCATCGTTTGTACGTTATCGTGACTTTTAATTTGGGAGCACAAGACCAGTCATTTTCTTGAAACCAACTTGTCATGCCAGATCTACTCGAGACGCTCTTCACCCATGACCTTCGTGTCCCACTCAGACACACCATCTTGTGCTTTATTTTCTTTGCACAACTTTCGGGTCAATTTAGACCATTTAATTATCTACCGTAATTTGTGACCTGACTTCCAATTTAATTTTGGGACCCGACATCGACCCAACCTAGTCGATCCCAAATATGGACATGGCCCACACGAAGCCTACTATCCGTGTGACACTTGTGTCCTATTAATTTGAGTCCCCACATGCTACTTATTTTCCCATGATCATAAATACCTATTTTAATTCAAATATTGCACCATGTCCGATTTTGACCCGACCCGGCTCGACCGAACCCGAATCCAAGCTCCATGTTGTCCTCTCGTGACTACCCATACACTCCACATAAATTCCCACTTTTCCCTATTTTTAAATATCTCTATTTCCCTCTCTTTTATATATGTATATATATGTACATATATAATATAATATATAATATCTAATTTCTCTCTCTCCTTACACAAATACCTCACCCCCTCTCTCCACCAGCCCATACCCCCTCTCAGCCGACCTATATTCTCTCTCTCTAAATACTTCTCTCTCTTCTAATTAATATCACACCCCTCTCTTTCTATAATATCTAAACCTCTCTCTCTCTCTCCTCCTTTAACACACACTCACACATACATATCTCTCTCTCTCACTTTACACCTATACAAATAACCCCCCCTATGTGGCCGAGAACACCCCCACCTTAACTCCTTCATCATCTTCTTATTCATGTTCTTCTTTATCTCCATTCTTTTCTTCAAACACCATCACCACCACCATTTCAAACACCATCACCACCACCACATCTCCTCCACCACTTCAACCTCCTCCACCCCAGCCCGCCTGCCGTGCCCGCCACTGCACACCACCCGTGAGTCGTGCACAGCCCCGCCGCTGTTGTCGTACCTGACCAGGCTGGCCCTGCTCTATTGCAGTGCTGTAGCAGCGAGCAACAGCGCAGCCTCGCAGCATCAGCGAGCAGCAGGCGCACGCGCTGCCACCGGCGCCGCCGCGGTCGCCGTCGCCGCCGACGAGCCTTCCCACTCGGCCGGGCGCACGCCCAGGCAAAGTCCCATGGCCACTGCCTTTCTCCCCGACGCGATACATAGCTGATTCGTGCGTTTGGGACAGTTTCCCGTCGTGACGAGCTCGGAAACGAAGTTGAAACGGTATTTTGTCGCAGCGACTTCGTGCATGATTTTCGAGAAATTTGACCGTTGGATCGGAAATTTCTTTGCTCCGTCTCAATCTCGGTATATAGCTCTTCAATCTCCTCAATTTTCGTCTGTTAGTTTTATCGTTTGATACATCAAAACCGGCCACCAAGTTGACCGTTTAAATTGTATTATTTTTGTACAGTTTTGCGGAGCCAACTTCGTCGGTTCGTATCTCCTCCATCGCAGCTCCGTCTGGCGTGCCACTAGTTCCTATGCGAAGTTGGTATAACCCTCTTCCTACCCCCCTAGTTTCGTTTCATTGTGAGCATGTTTGATTGGTTGAATTCGACACCAAAGTTGGTCATCCGAATTCGTAATTTCCAACTTGTAAAATTCCATTTTTGAACCCGGGACTCCGAATTCAATTTCTGACACCACCGGTAGACTTGAGGCATCGTTCTGGCAGGTTTTCATATAAACTTTGTTAGATTTTGAGGACGTGGGCCCTGACACGTATTTCGGTACAAAGCGGGCCCCACAGTCCGGGTCAACGGGACTTTTTGACACCGGCTCATCGAAATCCAATTCCGGATATACCGTTGAGTTTGTATCGTCATTTTGGACTTGTTGACATATAATTTGCTAGGTTTTAGTGGACATTGGTTCCGACACGTATTTCAGTGCAAGTCGGATACCAATATCCGGGTCAACGAGTCATTTTGAGATCGGCTCATCGGAATCCAATTCTGGATATACCGTTGGGTTCGTATCGTCATTCTGGACTCGTTGAAATATAATTTACTGAGTTTTGAGGACATTGGCTCCGACACACTTTTCCGTGTAAATCAAAATTTTAATGTCCTGGTCAACGGACCAATTTGAGATCTGGTCAACGGAATCCAATTCTGGATATACCGTTGGGTTCGTATCGTCATTCTGGATTCGTGGGCATATAATTTGTTAGTTTTAGTGCACTTTTATTTTGGCACGTTATTCGGTGTAAAGCAGGTCCGACACGGACACCATTTTGACTCAAAATTACCTTTTTGCCCCTGTGTCCAAATTGGACTTATGGACAGGCTATTCTAGCTATTTTGACCATTCTGGACACGTTGGTAATGGTTGTTTCACCATCCGATAACATCTGTAGGTTTTTACCCTATTATTATAATATTTCTCCTTTGTTGTATTTTGAGATCCATCGATTCCAGTGATTTCACAACCACTGAAATTGAATGTGTTGACCCTGTAGATGTTTATAGAGACTAGCTTTGATCTAGTTTGGCCATGGTTGACTACTTTAACTGAACATCGAAGTAGAGTCAACATTTGACCTAGGTTAGACTAGTTTTGACCTTGGTTGACCACAGTTGACTATTTTGACCAAAAGTCAACCGGAAGTCAACCGTAGCCTAAAATTGACTAGAACTGGACCGGAGTTGACCAGTTGACCCAAAGTCAACTATTAGTCAACGTTAGTCAAGTTTGACCTAGAGTTGACCTAGGGTTGACCAGAGTTGACCAGTTGACTAAAAGTCAACTATAAGTCAACCCTTGACTTAGATTGACCTAGTTTGACTTGCTTTGACTTGCCTTGACCTAGTTTGACTTAGTATGACTTGATTTTACTTCCAAACCCTAATTAGCTTATATATATCTCATCTTTAGGTCTGTGATTTCACTCTGAGCCAGATTACACAGTTGACATATTCTACCAGATCTCAGGCGAGTACATTCTCTGATAATAATTCTATTTTATGATATCGATTATGTTTCTTATATTTAGTGTAGGTACCCTTGTTCTCTTGACACATTGTTCACACGGATTGGTATTTCTCTGGATCCCGTCATGAGATGTTATTCCTCGCTTTCCTTGGTATATCTTGTACAAATCTTTTTTGTTCCTTGTGCATTGTATAGACACGATTCCTGCGAAGGCTAGCTACCCTCTCGGAGAATCGCGTGTCATGATGTGTCATGGTTGTATCCACTATACTGGTCGGGGATGGGGAGTATTAGTGTAGATATGTGGTCAAAGCCTATTGTGCACCCCTTGTGCACCTATTGATCGTGAGTGTTGATCATACACCCTACGCATGGTTAGCCAGGCCTGTTACTATTGTGCAAGTTCCCAAGCCGGCCACATGTTGTAGCTATTACTCACACACCTAGATAGATGATTCTTGATTCTTGTACATGCCATGATCAGTTTTACTTGCCTTGTTCTAGCTCTAGATTTACACCTTACCTTCCCATGATACTCACATGTACATTTCATGATTTCCTTGTATAGTCTCTCTATTTACTGCTACATTTTTAATATCGTCTAACTAGAACTGTTATTTGAGATTTGTGCTCGTTCCATCCTGACTGGATATGTTGACAAAATTTTAGAAGTTGTTATGCCATTATTGGACTTCATGATGTTGCTAGCTGGGGTGGTTCTCGATATTCTTTACCGTGAGTTGTCTCTCAGGAGTTCTAGGTCGGTAGTTATTAGTTTTGTCATTGTTTTCCTCTATTTTATTCTTGTCTCATATGATCATTGTAGATTCTAGTTATTCTAGTGATATTGTTATTATTTCTCGTCTTATCTTCCTTAGTTTTCGTGATGTGACATGAGTACATTTCTAGTTATGGATCTTTAGATGTTGTAGTTAGTATAGTATACTTGACAGCGCTCTACCGTCGATACTACGGCATAGGCTGGGCGTGGCCCACGTATTCGTACTCGTATATCCGGGTGCGGGTCGTGACAGCTTCCTACAGTTTTGTATCGATATCATATGCTATTAGACACAGTCCTGTATCTGAACCATTGCCTAGGACCTGCAAGATCACGACCGGGGGTGGTGTCATCCTCGTGAGTGATGTTTGCAGAGGACGGAGCGTTATTTTGGGAGACCGAGAGTTCGAGGTGAGTCTGCTCGTCATGCCACTACCGAACTACGATATCGCATTAGGCATGGATTGGTTGAGCAGACATCACGCCACCATTGATTGCCGAGGGGGTAGAGTTCTGTTTGGAGCGCCAGGAGAGCCAGAGTTCGAGTACACCCGGTGGCATACGGAGCAGGACAGCGGAGTCTTCTGCGGAGCTTCAGTTGAGGAGCAGGTGGCTCCGTATCCCTTGATTGCAGAGTTCATAGACGTTTTCTGGAGGAGTTGCCAGAACTTCCACCAGACAGGGATGTTGAGTTCTCGATAGACTTGGTTCCCGGCGTGGAGCCAATTTTTTAGCATGTCTATCGAGTGAACAACAGTGAGTCGGTGGAACTGAAGAAGCAGGTGGATGAGCTGCAGGACAAGGGCTTCATCCGATCGAGTTCTTCACCTTGGGGTGCATCGGTACTCTTTGTACCCAAGAAGGGTGGGTCGGTATGGATGTGTATCGACTACAGGGCACTCAACAACCTGACGATCAAGAATAGATACCCACTGCCGCGGATCGATGATCTCTTTGATCAGTTGAACGGAGCTCGGGTTTTCTCCAAGATTGATTTGAGGTCAGGTTATCACTAGGTGAAGGTGAAGAGGGAGGATATTCCGAAGACCGCTTTCAGGATGCGGTACGGACAGTTTGAGTTCTTGGTGATGCCGTTTGGGCTGACCAATGCATCGACAGTGTTTATGAACTTGATGAATAATGTGTTCCACCAGTACTTGGACAAGTTCGTGGTGGTGTTCATCGATGATATCCTGGTGTATTCAAAGACCGAGGAGGAGCACGAGGAGTACATGAGAGTGGTTCTGGAGACACTCAGGAGAGAGAGGCTGTATGGCAAGCTCTCGAAGTATGAGTTCTTCCTGGATAGAGTTGACTTCTTGGGTCATGTAGTGTCTGGAGATGGTATCTCAGTGGACCCGAAGAAGATCACAGCAGTCGAGGCTTGGTCGGCGCCGAGTTCAGTAGCAGAGATCAGGAGCTTCTTGGGGCTAGCAGGATATTATAGGAGATTCGTACAAAATTTCTCCCGGATTGCAGATCCGTTGACTAGGCTGACCTGGAAGGATGCTGAGTTTGTTTGGTCAGAGGAGTGTCAGGCTGCTTTTGATGAGTTGAAGAAGCGGCTTACGACAACTCTGATTCTGACATTACCTTCAGGTTCAGGAGGATTCACTATCTATAGTGACGCTTCAGGAAAGGGGTTGGGTTGTGTCTTGCAGCAGTATGGAAAGGTGATTGCCTATGCTTCCAGGCAGTTACATCCCCATGAGAAGAACTACCCTACCCATGACCTGGAGTTGGTAGCAGTGATTTTTGCTGTGAAGATGTGGAAGTACTACTTGTATGGAGAGAGGGTGGAGATCTTCATAGATCATAAGAGTTTAAAGTATGTGTTTACACAGAAAGAGCTCAATATGAGGCAGTGCAGGTGGCTAGAGCTGATGAAGGACTACGATATCTCACTACAGTATCACCCAGGGAAGGCCAACGTGGTTGCCGATGCCTTGAGTAGGTATCCGACAGCCATGTGTTTGACTATGGATAGGTACTTGCTTGCAGACTTGGAGAGCCTAGGGATTGAGGTGATTGTGCCTGGAGTTCAGATACAGCTGTGGGGCCTTCAGATTAGTCAAACTTGATGGAGAGGATCAAGTCGACACTGTTCGAGGATGTTGCTCTACGGTGTATCCGATAGCAGGTTCGAGCAGGGCTAGTGGATGGCGAGTTTTCTCTTGTAGAGGATGACGCTTTGAGGCACGGTTCCAGGCTGTGTGTGCCTAGTGGAGAGCTCAGAGAGCAGGTCATACTGGAGGCTCACAGATCTCAGTACTCTATATATTCTGGTGCCAACAAGATGTACAGGGATCTAAGAGAGCACGTCTGATGGTATGGGATGAAGCGGGACGTAGCTCGCTTCGAAGCCAGATGCTTGGTCTGTCAGTAGGTCAAGGCAGAGAGGCAGAGGCCAGGAGGTTTGTTGCAGCCATTGCCTAATCCAGAATAGAAGTGGAAGCATATTACGATGGATTTTGTATCTGGGTTGCCGCGTACACCGGGAGAAAAAGACGCGATTTGGGTCATCATTGGCAGGTTGACCAAATCGGCCCACTTTTTGCCATTCAAGGTGGGTACATCTACGGAGAGGCTTACAGAGATGTACATGCGGCAGAAAGTTATGATTCATGGGATTCCCATCAGCATTGTCTCAGATCAGGATAGTCGCTTTATTTTCCATTTTTGGAGGAGTCTGCAGACTACTTTGGGCACTCAGCTCAAGTTCAGTACTGCATACCACTCCCAAACGGACGGACAGTGAGAAAGGACTATTCAGACGCTCGAGGACATGCTGCAGACATGCGTCTTAGATTTTGGAGGTTCTCGGGAGAATAACCTATACTTGGTGGAGTTTGCTTACAACAACAGTTATCAGGCCAGTATTGAGATGTCACCTTTCGAGGCTCTATACGGGCGTAGATATCGTACACCCTTATCTTGGGATGATGTTGGAGAGCGAGCTTTATTAGGACCTGAGATGGTTGTTGACGCAGCCGAGAAGATGATGCTCATCAGGGAAAGACTTCGCGTGGCGCAGGACAGACATCGGTACTGGGCCGATAGCTACCGGAGGCCGTTGGAGTTTGAGGTACAGATTAGAGATAGGATTAGAAGTAGGTTGTTTGTTTGTTTATTGTTTAATCATGTTTGATTATTTAGTAACTTGAGACCTTGCTTGTGATTAGGTTTGAGACATGGTTTTTTTGCGGATATCTCCGACTAGTGGTACCATACATTTTGGTGGAGGTAGGAAGCTTAGCCCGCGCTTCATCGGACCTTTCGTGATCAGCGGGAGGGTCGGTGACGTGGCTTACAGGCTAGACTTGCCACCTGTACTAGTGGGTGTCCATAATATATTCCACTTATCATAGTTGAGACGGTACGTGGCTGACCCTAGCCATGTGCTTGATCATTCGGAGATTGAGGTAGGACCTAATCTCAGTTATCCAGAGCAGCCTATGGAGATTCTGGATCACCGAGAGAAGGTGCTGAGAAACCAGGTAATACCCTTGGTTTGCATCGCATGGAGGCATCTTTCTCCAGGAGAGTCTACTTGGGAGCGGGAGGATGAGATGCGCGAGCGATACCCATATCTGTTTGGACCTTGAGGTATGATTGTCTATCCTTCTCATCAGTTTAGTTTCGTCTTTTAATTTCGAGGACGAAATTATTTTAAGGGGGGTAGATTTGTCACTACCACATTTTAGTTTGAGGGTATTTTGGTCATTTGGTGAATTTTTGAATTTTAATTAATTTATTGAATTGGTGATTGATATATTGACTTTGACTTATTGAGACTTTGTAGACAAGCCTAGAAGCTAACCCTAGCTATGGTGACCCTAGTCTAACTTAAGTTAACCTATTTTTTAGTCATTAGAAACTAGTTTTAAATAGGAGAATCAAGATTAAGTGAAATGGTTTCATGACTTGTGATTTAATTCAATGACTTGTGATTTTCTATTCAATGACTTGTGACTTAAGCCCATAGGCCCATAGTATAAAACCCTAACCCTAACCCTAACTAAACCCTAGTGGCCGGCCACAAAAGGATTCCCCCCCCATTTAATGTCCTATTGACTTGTTCTTGCCTCTTTTGTGCTCATCCAAGTTTTAGAAGGAAAGGTAAATCTCCACTTTTCTAAATTCCTAATAAATTCATTTCTAATCCTTTTTGACCCAAATCTTTTGTATATGATTCTAATCAACCTCTACTTACTGATTTTGAGGAGCAATTTTAGTTTTAGAGCAATTGGGAGGATTTGGCTAGCAACGAGAACCGTTTGATTTGGGACTTTTTCTTGATCCTTGCAATCCATAGGTAAACCCCTATAATTCTATTTAATTCCTGATTTTAGTGCATGGTAGTCTAGATCTAGGTGTCCCCTAGCTATAGTGGTAGTTTGGCGTCGTTTGTATTAGGTTTCGTGTCCGTATCAGACACGTATCAAACCCATAGGCTAGGTGTTTGTGGAAATGCCACAACCATTCCTTTTCACTATTTTTGCAAATGTTTTTGAATGGATTCCTAGATCTAGGGTTTGCTTGTTGATTCGTGTCCTTATTTTCTGATTTTGGAGTCGTGTCGTATCCACACGAGGACATGAACACGCTGTGGCTAAACTGTGCAAAGTGTCCTGCCACTCGGGGTCAATTGCTCACTGTATAGGACACGAGAATACGCCAATTTTTGGGAGGATGTCAGGGCACTGACTGACATGGGTCTCCCAAAATTTGAGCTCAAATGGTTGCGTATGCGAGGAGTTCTCCTCCCCACACTGGTCGTACGAGCTGCTGTACGCGCGCACAATTAGCCTCTGACACGCGGCTAGAAATGACACGACACGTGTCTAGGACACGGTGCAGGGTGTCAGTTGGGTAGCCCTACCCTGGCATACACGTGTGCATGACCACGTGTCCCCATGTGGCCTGTACCGTGCGCTGGACACGCGTGCACGACGCTGTGTCCAGTCACAGTGCTGGTTGGTGTTTTGGTGTCGTGGACACGCCTGTGTCCACTTGGTTGGACATAGACCCTTGTGAGACACGTGCACGTGTGTTGGATGGGTTACCAACCAATAAATTGTTGTATTAACAAGTTTTTATAGTTCAAATTTAAATTTCCCTATTTGATTGATACCCTGTGTTCCTGTTTTCGATTTCTGAATTAAAATGTGTTTTCAAACCATTTTCATGATTTAATTTGCCATATTAACTCATCTACATATGTATTAGTTACTGCAATGATTGGTTATTGATTGTTGTTTGAGAATGGGAATTTTGATTGGGTTTGGACTGAGTAATGTGTAGACTGTTAAATATGAACTGTCATTGCCATTCCCTGAGAACACTTGTTCAACACTTAAAAATTCCTGAGATTGCTGAAATGTTTTATGTCACATTGCACCACTGATTTCAGATTCTATTTGACACCTTCCTACCTACTGAAATCTGGGTTCCTGTTTTTCTATTGTGATAACTGATTTTGAACTATCATTGAATTTCTGAGTTGTACACACTGTTATCTATTCCTTGTTTCTATATTATACCTACTGTCATCTAACACACACAAATCACATTCCTGGAAACTGCCTAAAACCTATCCACACACTTCACAAATTCTTGCACCTATTAACTATAGCTATTGTATCACATTCAAACACACACACACTTGACACATTGATACCCTATTTAACTGTCACTTGACACATTACACTACACCCTCACATGTACCATACACTCATACACACACAAATTGTATGTCACATATGATTGTCACATGGTCACACTACCCTATCTATAGTTTTGCCACACACACACTAATACCCTAAAATCTGAAACTGTTCTCCTATATTCACTACACTCAATAGTGTATCACATGTACACACACAAGTTAGTTGTAACACATATACATGTATCCTCTCTCTATATCACTATATGTTAATATATATATTTTGTCTATATGCGTAATGTGACCTATATGTATATGTGAATGATAAATTATATTAACTTAGTGTATATATATACAATATGTGTGAAATAGACCAATGACCTATAGCCTATATACATGGCACATAGCCTATAGGGTGTATCCCTGTGTGATACAGCCTATATATATGGCATGAATGCCCAGTGAATGTGTGTTGTTGACTTGTATAGCCTAGTTTTGATGTGTGCTTGCAAGACTAGGCTGGTTAGGCTTAGTGAGACTTGTTTGGGTTAGGCTTGACCTAGTTGACCTAGTTTGACTAGAATAAGTTGACTAGAGTTGACCGAGGGTTGACTTTAGCCTAGATTGACCCCAAACATCATGTAGATGCATTGTTGAAGTCTATTATACTATTTTGGACATGTAGTGACTTGTACTATTCTATAGGAGATAGACACCACTCCTCGGACAGTAGATTCTCTTCAGATATTCAGGATACCAGGCGAGTACATTCTTTGATCATTTCATATCTTGTTTAGGATTATATTTCCTGCTTTAGATTACTTTACTTGATACTGACACGTTGGTAACACGAATTAGTACTATATGGATCTTGTCGTGCGATGATATCCCCTTAGCGGATACATCGGGTATTTCATGTTCATGTACTTTATCATGAGCATCGTGTACTCCTTGTGTTCGTGTTATTCGTGTACAAATCGTATGAAATCGTGTATACTCATGTGCTCACATGTCATCGTGTACAACTATACTTCATGTGCAATAACATAACTTGACTAGATCCTTGTGTATTTATTGGGGCGGGGGAGTAGAAGTGTTATTATTCAATCTTGTAGATTACTCGTGTACAACCTCTATAGATTACTCGTGTACAACATCATGCCGTTTACATAACCATCTTGTACTCTGAATCACTAGCATTGACTAGTTCTCTTATATATTGTAGCTATTTACTTACAGTCTCTCTTTACATCATGTTGTTCTTTCAGTTTCATGTATCTTACTCTGTAGCATGTTTATATCTCCTAACCTGTTATGATCTGTTGAGATGTATTGTGCTCGCTCCTGTCCTGACTGGACCTGTTGAAAATATTACAGAGGACGAGGCTGAGGCATTCTG